>NEWO01003963.1:0-15297 GCA_003013225.1 Phalaenopsis aphrodite
CTTAATAAAAAGTCTTATATTAGTTGATAATGATACATATACTTGCATAGTTTCCCATATTTAAATATTATAATTGTATTCTTATTTTTTCATTGTGGAAAACTTACCTAGCTTTTGCTTTGGATCAAGTTTTTGACTTTATTGCAAATTAAGAATGACTTTTAAAGAAATTAAACTATAATCACATACATTGCATTTTACTTCTATACCAAAGAAAGTTGGGATCAAGTTTTTGGCGTCGTTGCTGGGGAAAATTACAAAATTTTGAAAAAGTTTTTAGAAAGCAAAAATCTTTATTTTACAAGTCTTATTTAAACTTTAAGATTTATTATAAGAATATTGTAGTGTTGTTTTTATATAAAGTTCTTGTTTGTGTGCTTTAATTATTTTTATTGTTATAATTATTTTTATTTTATATGTTTTATAGTAATGCATGTGTAGTTTAGGTTCTATAGGACGTGTGCCTTACAATTCTTAATTAGAAAAAACTATTAGAAAAATTAGAAATTTAAAAATTACTAAAAATTTTCAAGAAATGAAAAATCAAAATAATCAAAATAATGAAGAGTTTAGACCTTTAAGAGATTATACAGGGTGAATGAACTTCATTGTAATATTTAAAAACCCATTGTAGTGGCTAATTCATTTGAGCTTAGACCCACTATTATCCAAATGGTATCAAATAATCAGTTTGGTGGAGCACCAAATGAAAATCCAAATTTACATCTTGCCAATTTTTTAGAATTATGTGCTACATTTAAATATGTTGGTATATCAGACGATGTTATAAGACTTAGATTATTTCCTTTCTCACTGAGGGATAAAGCTATGATATGGTTACATTCGTTACCACCTAGATCTATCAAAAGTTGGAGTGATTTAGCACAGAAATTCCTTGCTAAATATTTTCCACCATAAAAAACTGTAAAGCTTAGAAATAATATTACATCTTTTTGCCAGTTTGAAGGAGAATCTATTTGTGAAGCATGAGAATGATTTAAATAACTCTTAAGAAAGTGTCCACTCCATGCTATACTAGATGGGTTAATAATTCAAACTTTTTATAATGGATTAGCTAAATCTCTTAGATCTATTATCGATGTCGTTGTTGGTGGTTCATTGATGTCAAAACCATTTAATGACGCTTATTCTTTAACTCAAGAGATGGCTACAAATAATTTTTAATGGCCTTCTGAAAGGGTAAATCTTAAGAAAGTAGCCAATGTTCATGAAATTCATGCTTTTGCAATTTTAGCAAATCANATAATTTTTAATGGCCTTCTGAAAGGGTAAATCTTAAGAAAGTAGCCAATGTTCATGAAATTCATGCTTTTGCAATTTTAGCAAATCAAGTTGCTGCAATTTCAAGGAAGTTAGACCAATTCAGAATGAATTTTTCTCAAACATTTTCCATGATTGAAGAGAATTCATTAGGGCAAATGGTAGATTCTCAAGCATCATTAGAGACTTTGAATGTCATACATAATAAACAAAATTACCCATATTTAAATTATTGTAACCCAGGTTGGAAGAACCATCCTAAATTTAACTGAAATAATACTTCCGGTCATAATAATCAGCAATGCGGGAACAATCAAGTAAACCCATTGAGAAACTAGAATAACCAATGAAATAAAAATTATAGACCTACTTATCCTCCAAGTTTTAACAGTAATCCACAATTTAAAGAGAAGAAGTTGCTTATAGAAGAAGTGGAGTTACAAATGGGAAATCAATTACAAATTCAACGAGCTATAATTAGAAATATTGAGAATCAGTTGGGACAAATGGAAAATTCATAAGTAATAGATCTCAAGGAACACTTCATAGTAATACAGAAATAAATTCAAAAGACCATAATAAAGAGCAAGTAAAAGTTGTTCAACTTAGAAGCGGGAGAGAATTGGAAGGTAGAGTTGAAAAAGAGACTGAAGTAGAGAAAGAAGAGATTAAAGAATCAAAAAAGAATGCTCTGAAAGGTTTAAAGAGACCTATTTCTCCACATAAAGTTGACTTAGAAAAACCACCACCTCCATTTTCTCAGAGGCTCCAACAACAAAAGTTGGATACATAATTTTTAAAATTTCTAGAAAATTTTAATAAACTTGCAATTAATATTCCATTTGCTCAAGCTATAGAATAAATGTCAAGTTATGTGAAGTTTACGAAAGATATTCTTAATAGGAAAAGGAAATTTAAAGATAATGAGACTGTTGTACTTAGTGAGGAGTGCAGTGCTATAATTCAGAAAAAGCTTCCTGAAAAGCTTAAGGATCCTGGTAGCTTTACAATTTCATGTGCAATAGGAGACAAATTTTATGGGAAAGCTTTATGTGATTTAGGATCAAGCATCAACCTTCTGTCATTATCAATATTTAAAAGATCGGGATTAGGAGAAAGAACCCCTACTACTGTAACTCTAAAGTTAGCAGATCGTTCAATAACCTATCCTAAATGAGTTATAAAAGATGTCCTAGTGAAAGTGGATCAATTTATCTTTCCTGTTAATTTCATTGTGCAATATATGGAGGAAGATAAGGTGTTACCTATCATTTTGGGGAGGCCTTTTCCTAGCCATATGGAGCAATGATAGACGTGCAGAAAGGAGAATTAACAATGTGCATCAATGATCAAATAGTTACATTTAATATTTCCAAATCAATGAAATACCCTGAATAAGGTAAAGATGATGAATGCTATAGAATGGATGTTATAAAATATTTAAGTGAATGTTATTTCAAAGTAACTTATAAAGAAAAATTTAAAATGAAAGAGTTGGAACAAAAGCAAGACAAGGAATTAGATCAATATGAAGATTTATATAGAGAAGATTCAAATTATGTTCAAGAAAGTTTTGAAGTTTTGGACACGACAGAAAAAAAAAATTTTTTTGTCCATCAATTGAAAAACCTCCTGAGCTTGAGTTGAAGTTACGTCTTGAGCATTTGAAGTATGCCTTTTTAGGTGATTCCTCTACATTATCTATTATAATCTTCTCAAAGCTAACTACAGAAGAAGAAGAGATTTTGATGAAAACCTTAAAGAGTTACAAGAAAGCCTTTGGATGGACAATTGTTGATAAGAGGAATCAGTCCTTCAATTTGTATGCATAGAATACATATGGAAAAGAACTGCAAACCCAAGACTAATCCTTAAAGGAGATTGACTCCTATTATGAAAGCATTTGTTAAGAAAGAAATTTTAAAGTGGTTAGATGCTGTAATTTTCACCCCAATTCAGATAGTGCATGGGTTAGTCTGATTCACTACGTTCCTAAGAAAAGAGGACTGATTGTGACTTTAAATGAACATAAAAAGTTAATACCAATAAGACAAGTCACAGGATGACAAATATACATTGATTATAGAAAATTAAATCTCGCCACTAGAAAATATCATTTTCCACTACCCTTTTTAGATCAAATATTGAATAGACTAGCTGGGCATAAATACTTTTGTTTTCCAGATGATATACTGGTTATCACCATATACAAATAAATCTTGATGATCAAGAAAAACAACTTTAACCAGTCCTTATGGTACATTTGCTTTTAAAAGAATGCCCTTTGGTTTATGTAATGCACCTGCTACATTTCAAAGATGCATGATGGCTTTTTTTGTGATTTAATTGAAAAAGAGATTGAAGTTTTTATGGATGATTTTTTAGTGTTTGGAACTTTATTTGAATCATGTTTAGAAAATTTATCAAAAGTTCTTAAGCGTTGTAAAGTAACTAATTTAGTTCTTAATTGGGAAAAATATCAATTTATGGTAGTAGGAGGAATAGTTTTGGAACATCAAATTTCAAAAAAAGATATGGAAGTAGACCTTGCAAAAATTCAAGTGATCACTAATTTACATAACCCAACAAGTGTGAAGGAAATTAGGAGTTTTTTAGGACATGTTGGATTCTACATGTGATATATTAAAGACTTTTAAAAAATTGCTAAGCTTCTATGCCATTTATTTAAAAAATATGCAATTTTTAATTTTTATAAAGAGTGCCTAAAAGCTTTTGAATTATTAAAAGAAAAATTAGTCACTGAACAAATCATTATTTCACTTGATTAGAGAAAACCTTTTGAATTGATGTGTGGTGTTAGTGATTATGTAATTGGAGTTATTTTAGGATAAAAGCATGATAAGATTTTTGAAGTTATCTACTATGCTAGTAGAACTCTTAATGAAGCTCAAATTAATTATACCACAACTGAGAAATAGTTATTAGCAATAATATATGCCTTTGATAAATTTAGATCATACTTAATTGGAAATAAATGTAGTGTGCATACATATCATTCTATTATTAAGTATTTAATGAGAAAGAAGGATGCAAAAGCAAGACTTATTAGATGAATTCTTCTGTTACAATAATTTGACTTTAAAAAGTGGATAAGAAGGGAGCTGAGAATCAAATTGATGAAGATCTGTCCAGGCTTAAATTAGAGAAACCACTCAGTTTTGAAAAGGAAATTAATGAACATTTTCCAGATGAAAAATTGCTCAATGTTAATGAGTGGCATGTTCCATGGTAAGCAGACAATGTGAACTTCATTGTTAGTGATATTATACCCTATGGAATGACATTCTAAGAGAAGAGGAAATTTTTATCTGAAGCTAAGACTTATTTTTAGGATGAGTCATTTTTATATAAACAAGGAAATGATCTAATTATTCAAAGATGTGTACCTTTAGAAGAAACTTATGAAATTCTCTAAAAATGTCATGATTCTGATTTTGGGGGACATTTTGGTGTTGATAAAACTACATACAAAACTTTACAATCTGAATTTTAGTGGCCTAATATTTTTAGAGATGTTAATACTTATATGAAAACTTGTGATCGATGTCAATAAGTAGGCAATATTTCCAGAAGATATGAGATGCCCCTCAATTATATGCTAGAAGTTGAAATATTTGATGTTTGGGGATTAAATTTCATGAGATCATTTATACCATCTATTGGAAATTTATATATATCATTAGTAGTAGACTATATATCTAAATGAATAGAAGTGGTTTCTTTACCTAGATGTGATACTCAAAGTGTTGCAAAGTTTTGAAGAACAAACATATTTTGTAGATTTGGGATGCAGAGAGTAATCATAATTGACGGGGGAAGTCATTTCGGAAATGCAATAATGGAGAAGTTATTAAAGAAATATCATTTTAACAATAGAATTGCTACTGCTTATCATCCTCAGACAAGTGGTTTGACTAAATTATCCAATCATAAAATTAAAAGAATATTAAAAAAATCTATGAATCCAACCAAAATGGATTGGTCAATCAAACTTGACTATGCTTTGTAGGCTTATAAGACTGCATGCAAAACTTATATAGGAATGTCCCCACACAGACTAATATTTGGGAAAGTGTGTCACTTACCAGTTGAAATTGGGCATAAAGCATATTGGGCTATAAAAGAATTTAATTATAATTTAAAGGATGTTGGTGAGAAAAGATTATTACAATTGAATGAGCTTGAAGAGATAAGGAATGAATCTTATGAAAGTGCTAAGATTTTAAAAAAAAGATAAAGATGTGGCATGATCGGAGGATTCTTACTAAACATTTTCAGTCAGGGAAACAAGTTTTGCTTTATAATATAAGGTTTAGATTATTTTCAGACAAACTTAAGTCCAGGTGGATGGGCCCATTGATTGTAATTAAAGTTTATCCTTATGAAGCTGTGGATATCAAAGATCCTAAACTGATAAAATATTAAAAGTGAATGGTCACACGTTGAAATCCTACTTTTAGGTGACCAACTTAAATTAAATGATTTTATGATGTTTGGTCAACCAAAATAAGCATTGGTTACGTCGGGCTGACGACGTAAAACCAAGCGCTCTGTGGGAGGCAATCCATAGTTATCGATGTGTTTGTTTTTATAGTTATGTTATTGTGTGTAATTTAGAAAATTTTGGTAGTATATTGAATATATAATGATTTAGTGATTATTCTAAGTCCTTAAAATCCTTAAAAGATGACTTAAACATGGTAGAATGTGTATTTGGACGTTAAGTTGACCTGTGCTAAATTGAGCACTGATGCTTAAGCGCCAATATCTGACGCTTAAGCGCGATTGTTTAACAACATGTGCAAATTTTGGTTTCTAGAAGTTTTAACTGAGAATTAGTTGGCTCTAATGTGAGAGACAGTTCTAGGACATGCCTAGGAGTTATTAGAGAGTTTGAAGCCTATAAATAGAAGGGTTATGTAAAGATTTTTACCACTATTAGATTCTAACTCCAAATCATAAGTGAAAAAGAGAGAGTTTTGGGAAAATTTTATATTGGGAGAGTGATTTAAAGAAGGAGGAGGGAATGAGAAAGAAGTTTATTAGTCAGAGTGCGCAAGAGTTATACAATGGTTTCGTAGTCGTTAGTATCAAATGGATGGTAGAGAAAATCACTAAAATTAAGGATGAAGTGGCTAATGAAGATTAAAGAAGATTCAACCAGAGTTATTAACCATCGTCCGTTCTTTCAGATTTATACTACAAATGCTAAAGGAGAGACTAATGATAAGCCATGATTCATTCCATCGACCAGAGAATGGAATCAAGTTCATGGTTTAGTGTTTGTGCGTTTAGTGTTTGTTTCTAATGTTAAGTGTTTTTAATATGTTATTAATGTGATAGTTGTCCAGTGTTTGTGTTAGGAATTTCTCATCTGAGACTATTTGGATTGAGAATTTAAATATTAAAAATATTTTTAATCGTTCGCAAATTAATATAGATGTTTGTTTGTGTGAAATTAAGTGTTATTTTGCGTTGAATTGAATTAGTTAAGATTGTTGAATCTTGAGTGAGAGGAGAGTTGAAAGGGAAGAAATTGGTTATTAAAGAGTTATGAGACCATGTAGAGATGGTTGACTTAGGCTAGGAGTGCATTTCACTTAAATAAAAAAAATCAAAATTTGTCCATTGGCGCCTAAGCGCCAAGAAGCGTTGCCTAAACCGAGAGACGGGCGCCTAAGCGTTGGTTCACAAAAACCAGTTCACGAATAGTTTTAAGTGACAATTCAGTCCAAAAACACCATTTTCGAAGCTCGACTTCATCTTCTTCCTCGAGTCATTCGCAAATTCTAAGCTAGAGCTCACCATATTTGAAGATTTCTTGGAGATTTGAAGCAAAAATTGTTATATTTTATAGCTTTGAGGTAAGAACTTCACTTATATGTAAAAAAATTAATTTTCACCATGTATTTTGAGCACATTCATGAGCTACCCAAAAATCATTATTCATGGCGAAAATTTCAGGAAAAACTATAAAAAATACATGGATTTGTTAGTTTTAGCTTTAAGGAGTTAAGTTTAGTGAACTAGTGTTGAATTTGAAATTTATTTTGAATTTTATACATTTTTTTAGAAATGACACCAAGAATGAAGAGGAGCAAAGGAAAGGGCCAATTTGATTCAAGAAAATTTGTCAGTTTGAGAGCTCAGAATCGATACAGTGATGCACTGCACTCAAGGAAGTTGATTCCTGAGTGATGTTTTAAAAGTTCGGGAGGAGTCGTTAAAGATTTGATTGTTCTCCACCAGTCGGAGCGGTTCTATTGTTTTTCTGTCGTAGCAGTAATTTCTGTTGTGCGGGAGTTCTATGCGAATCTCCCTGAAGCTGAAGGAGTCATGGTGAGGGGGAAGAAAGTGTCTTTTTCACCTGAGGTAATAAATCAATTTTATCATTTGCCCCCGAGCACTTTGTGTTTTTATTCAAATTATAGTCCTGCTGAGGAGGAGCTAGATGATATTATTTCATCTTTGACTGTTGGAAGAGGACTTTAGAAAATTACAAATGAAAGAAGAGTTAACTTTTCTACTTCAAAGTTGGATGTCACTCCAAAGGCTTGACACTATTTTATTTCTGCTCATCTGCTACTTACAAATCATCTTAGTGAAGTGACACGTGATCGAGCAACTTTGAACTATTACATCCAGCAGTTCAAGCCCATTAACATTGGAGCTTTGATTCATAGAGTTATTACTAGTTCTACCATCACTGCTACTTCTGCAAGTTTGGAATTTGAATCCTTGAACTTTTCTTTATGCGAGCAGAATGGAGTTAAATTTGAAAATTAGGAGGAGATCTTACAATCTCTTTAGCCTATTACTAGTGTGAATTTGAAATCTTATTCACGTCATTCCATTTTTGGCTGGAGAGGAGGATTTTCTAGTAGTTCTGCTGCGTCAACATCATGAGCTTATACTTCACTTGCTTCAACATCACGCGGTCAGACTTTTGGATATGATTCTCAGTCATAACTATTACAGAGGATTTTGGACAATGTCAACCACACTGCGAATAAGGTATTAAACTTAGAACAATTTGCAGAGCTTATGGATGGATATATGAAGAGACATATTGCATATGAGGGTGAATTTAACTTAGCTATGGAAAACCTCATGAGAGGTAACTAGGATGTTGTATTTCCTCAGTACCCCAGATATCCACCATATGAGCCTGCAACTACTTTGCGTAGTGACGATAGTGATGCAGAGGATGAGGATGATTTGTTTGGATCTACAATTTTATTTGATTTTTAGTTAGTTTGTTGTTGTGAACTGTTGATAGTGCAGTTGTTCTACACTTTATGTTATGTTTTCAATTATTATTGTTGAGACTGTTAGTTTTTGTTGTGTTTTGTTTAGTAGACACTACTGTGATGTATTTGTATTTTTGTGAGTAGTTATTATGTTTAGTAGTAGTAATTGTCATAATTGTGTTGTTTATTATAGTAGTTAGTTGGGCTGAACTTAAATCTGGATCTTAGGAAAGTTTAGAATATAACTAACTTTTTACTTAAAAGCTATAGGTTTAAAATTTTCAATTGGCTACCTGTTATTTTTCCTTATTATGCAGTCATGTATGCTTGTCAATGTGTTTGTTTGCTTTTATGTTATACTCCACAATATAGAAGTCCAATGAATCTCTATATGTTAAGTAAATTAAAATTTGATCAATTAAATTTTTACTCCTGTCATTATTTTTTGTAACTATTTGATGAAAACTTGATGTCAGATTAAAATTCATTTTAGCATGTTATTTTAAATTTTCATTCGCGCCAAAAACTTGATGTGCCCCTAGCATGTGTTGTTTTTGTGTGTGTTTTATGTCAATTCAATTCCCCTAAGACGGTGCCAAAAACTTGACCCGACCCGTAATTATGCAGTAATTTAGCTTTCAAAAGACGGTAAAAAACTTGACACAATTTATATTTAGCGACTAATATTCAAAATTAAAATGTTATAAAATATAGAAAATAGTTCACAAACTATGAGTTCTACGCAAGTGCACGTATCGCTTCAAGTAATATAGGACTTTCTAATTAAGCCTCGAATATCGATCCCACGAGGAAGGGAGGAAAGATGTTAGTCAAATTCCAGTCTACTACTTTTAGTCCTTAGCTTGGAATGTCGATTAAAATGGTGTTTTATTGAGCAACTACTCCTAAATGCGAATCTTAAATGTAAGGATAGTAATTATTCCTTAATGGAAATGTTAATTCTAAAGATAACCCCTTTTTGGATGAATTGGTTTAGAGAATTTAGAGATGTAAAAAACTACTATTGTTATGTAGTGAATTGGATAATATAAAGAAGTTAGATGCATTAAATATTATATGTGCCAAATATGAGCAATTTTAATTCTTTAGCTTGATTCAGTGCTATACAAAATCATTGGCTAATCTTAGATTTAGTCCATAAATTTGTGGCTAGGCTAGGAGGATAATGGCTCCCACTCCAGAGCTCCCACTTCCCTTCCCCTGAAGGCTAACTCTTGCTTTAGTTCTTAAACACTAGATCTGAATTGGAGATTTTAGTCTGTCACTCTAAATTTCCAATTCTACGCCCAAACATGTATATTTCCCTATTTATTTGCACATAATTCCATGAACAAAATACTCCTTCATGGAATCAAATGTGGTTTCACTTTGTTGAGAATACCGCCCTCTCGGGTCTTAATGCAATTACAACAAATTTTAACACTACAACAGACCTTTATTGTAAAGTAAATGAAGTGCAAGTAAAAACCATCACATTTATAATTAAAACTTCTTCTAGCATTCATCACAAAATCCTAAACAGGAATCTTACTCATTGCAAAAAAAAAGTAAAAGGAAAATAATGACATAATTCTCTCATGCCACTATTTCCTAATAAGATGAAAGAGTAAGAAAAACACATCACAAAGTACGAAGAAAACACAATGAGAAACTTCACTTCATCAAAGCAAATCCACTAGATAAGTGTTTACAAAATCATAAGATAATGAAGAACACAATACTTAACTTTTTCCCTTTGAAAGAAAGATGAAAATCTCTCCCACAAAGTCTCATGCTGATCCATGCAATACTAGAACATTCCCTTACATATTCTCTCAAAATCCTCTGACCAATCTCTCCAAAAAGGTAGAAACATACATTTCTACACCTATTCTAAGTTCTCTAAACATTCTCCACATTTTCTCACTCACACCCACCACTTTTTCTGACATAAAAACACTCTATTATAGTGTAGGGACGAATTTCCCAAGAGATGCCTCAAACAACCTTCCAAAAAACGTTTAAATATATTGAATCTTCCAAACCATCTCGGGCGCTATCAGCTATGTTTTGGGAGCTATAGGTGCCCATTTCACGTCGTTCTCTGCAATCTGGTGCCGTCGGCGCCCACTCTACACAGCCCACATTTTGCTTTATTTGGCTCCGTTTTAGCTCAGTTTCCTTGTTTCAGTTGTGTTGTGTTCCTAACAGATAGACCTACAAAATAAGTGTAAAAATAACCTTTCTTTAAAGTGTAATTTCATTCAAAAATGTGTGAAAAGTGTAAATGAGATTAAACATAGAAAGACAAATCGAAATGTGCAAGGACAAAATTTTCTTTCTTGCTCATTTTTACTCCAAATTGCACCGTTTTTTGCTTTTTTTCTCCAAAACTCCATTTCTTGCCCCTGGAATAAAAAATATGCAAAATACATTCCTTTAAAGTGAAATATTATTGAAAATCACCAAATATAGGCATTAAAAGCATATGAAAAATTGAACCTTTTTAGACGTATCACGCAACATGTTAATGACTTCAATTAAATAATTACAGATTTATCATAACTTGATTTGAGTACTCGGGATGAAGACCGAGAAATAATTTTGTTGTATTCACTACCTTCTTCCTATGAACATCTAGTGACTACTCTTACATATGGGAAATAAATTATCAAAGCTGATGAGATTACTACAACATTGGTTGCTCACAGCCAGTGGAAGCAGAATAGTGGAAGCAGAATACATGGGAAAACTCTCATGGTGACAGTTTATATGTGAAGGGTAATCAGGATTGTGGAAGGCAGAAAGAGAAGGAGGGGTCTAGAAGGTGAAAATTCAAATCTAAGTCTAAAGGTAAAAAGACAATTCATTGCTACAATTGAAAGGATCTTGGTCATATGAAGAGAGATTGTCCAAAGCTCAAGAAGCAGACTGGGGAGAAAGGTGATTGATAATCAAAGTCTGTAAATGTGGTGCAGAGTGACAATTCAGATTATAGTGATGGCGATATGCTTTCAGTTTCATCAACTCAGTTCACGGATACATGGATTCTTGATTTAAGATACTCTAATCACATAACACCTAACAGGGAGATGTTTATTTCATACAGGTCAACTAATATTGGCTCAGTTTATCTAGGTAGATGCTGCAATATTTTTGGTATTGGAGAAGTCAGAATTAAGATCTATAATGACACAGTTAGAACATTATGTGATGTTAGGCATATCCAGATCTGAAGAAAAATTTGATTTCCTTGGGCAGTTTACATAGAAATGGTTTCATTCCTAAGGCAGATAGGATAGAGAAACCATCATAATTGTTAAGGGTGCACTGACTGTGATGAAAGGAAAGCTAACTGTAGGTAATATCTACAAACTGTTAGGAAGTACAATAGTATGTGGAATTAATTCTGTGAAATCAGATGATGATAGTACAAAGCTATGTCATATGCATTTGGGTCATCTCAGTGAACGTGGGATGGTAGAATTGCATAGAAGAAACCTGTTGCATGGTATTAAAAGATGCAAGCTCGATCTTTGTAAGTTCTATGTTCTTGGAAAATAAACTAGAGTCGGTTTTATGACTAGAAAACATAAAACTAAAGGGATTCTTGATTATTTGTATTCTAATGTATGGGACTCTACTAGGGAATCTACATTGGGAAGATCTTAGTATTTTGTTACCTTTATTGATGATTTCTCCATGAAAGTTTGGTGTATTTCTTGAAGCAGAAATCTGAAGTCTTCTCTAAATTCAAGTTGTGGAAACCTGAGGTGGAAAACCAAACTGGCAGAAAGATTAAGTATTTTTGGTCTGATAATGGCACAGAGTACACATATTCACTGTTATAGAAGTTCTGTGAGGAGCATGGGATTTAGATGCATTTTTTAGTGCGCAAGACACCACAACAGAATGGTGTGGCAAAAAGGAAGAACATGTCATTAACTGAAAGGGCAAGATGCTCGAGACTGAATGCAAGGCTTCCTAAGAGTTTCTTGGCAGAGGCTATGAATATGACATGTTATCTCATCAATAGATCACCTCGGGCATCGTTGCGTGGCCAGGTCGCAAAAGTGGTATGGACAGGTAATCCAGTTAATTTCGATTATTTATGGATTTTTTATTGTCGTGCTTATGTGCATGTACGTGGAGATGAAAGTTCAAAACTTGATGCAAAATCCAAGAAGTACATCTTTCTGGGCTATAAGAAAGGTGTGAAAGGGTACAAGTTTTGAGATCCGATTGCAAAGAAGATGATGACCAGCTGAGATGCAGTTTTTTTATGAATAGTCTATGTTGTAGCAGAATCAAGATAAGGTGTAAGGGAATAATTCCAGTTCAGATGTAGTGCGGTGGATTTAGAAGAACATCCAGAAACAACTGAGAGAGTTGAATGTTCAAATCCAACACCTGGTGATTCCATTCCAGATGATCTGCAGAATTATAATCTAGCCAGAGACAGACGAGGACACACCAATATAAGACCTTCTAGTAGATTGGGTTATGAAGACTTGGTCTCTTGTGCACTTCTCATCAATAACGATGATCCAACCACTTTTCAAGGAGCTATCACTAGCCATGAGAAAGAGAAATGGATGGGTGCAATAGTTGAGGAGATGGAGTCTTTGTAGAAAAATCGCACATGGGAGTTAGTTCAGCTTCCTAAGGGAAAGAATGCTATTGGGTACAAGTGGGTGTACAAAAGGAAACCAGTAGTATCAGAAAAAGAAAGGAAAAAGTTCAAGACTTGAATGGTATCAAAGGGATTTTCACAACAGAAGGGAATAGATTATGATGAAATCTTTTCTCCTGTAGTCAGACATACTTCAATTAGAGCAGTGCATGCATTAGTAGCTATTTGGGATTTACATTTGGAGCAGATGAATGTTAAAATTGTTTTCTTGCATGGTGATCTGGAGGAGCAGATTTACATGGAGCAGCCAGAAGGGTTCACTTAACCTGGACAAGAGAAAATGTACAAGCGGTTCGACTCCTACATGATTCAGATTGACTATAAGCGATGTGAGTATGATTGTTGTGTTTATGTGAAGAGCCTTGATGATTGTTCTATTATTTTTCTGTTACTTTTTGTTGATGATATATTGATTGCTGCAAAGAATATGAATGATGTCCGTGGTTTGAAAGCTTTATTGAGCCAGGAATTTGACATGAAAAACTTGGGTCCTACGAAGAAGATTCTTGGAATGGAGATTCATCAAGATAGAGACTCAAAGCGATTATGTTTATCTCAACGAGGTTATGTTCAGAAAGTGTTGGAAAGGTTTGAGATAAGCAAAGCAAATCCTGTGAGCACTCCATTGGCAAGTCATTTTAAGCTTTCTTCATAACAGTGTCCTAAGATAGATACCGAAATCGAAGACATGGCAAAGGTTCCATATGTCAGTGCAATTGGCTGCTTGATGTATGAAATGGTATGTACTCATCCTGATTTTGCTCATGTTGTTAGTCAAGTCTCCAAATAGATGGTTAAACCTGGAAAGCGGCATTGGGAAGTAGTCAAGTAGATTTTTAAGTATCTGAAGGGTATGGTAGGACATAAAATTTTTTTTGGCAGTCAACAGGATGATCCTTCAATTGTGGGGTACGTTGATTCCGACTATGTAGGTGATTTGGATGACAAAAGATCTACAACTGTGTATGTGTTTACTCTTGGTGGAGGACCTATATGTTGGAAATCAACAATTCAGTCTATTGTGGCATTATCTACAACTGAAGCTGAGTACATGGCAGTAGCTGAAGCTACAAAAGAATCCTTTTGGCTTGTTAGGCTAGTAAAGAAACTGAGCGTTGAGCAAGGTGGAGTTTAGTTCCATTGTAACAGTCAAAGTGCTATTTATCTGGCTAAGAACCATGTGTGCCATGCAAAAACCAAGCACATTGATGTTAGGTATCACAAGATCAGAGAATTGATTGCTTCTGGTGAGATACTGTTGCAGAAGGTTCATACTGATGAAAATGCAGCTGATATGTTGACCAAACTAATTACTATCAACAAGTTCTTTTATTGCTTAGACTTGTTGAATGTTTGCAGTTGCTAGAGAAGCATGGCGACCCAACCCACTTTTGGTAAGTAAGAAAGTCCATGATGTATTTCTCCTAAGAGGTTGGATATTCACCAAGGTGGAGATTTGCTAGGTATGACTCATATACCATATAAGGGACAGATGCTGGAGCGGAAGATTCTGTCCAAATCAGGGTAGTTTCTTTATGTGGGTTGGGGGTGTGGTACATGGGTAATTTGGTAATCACATATTGTACTCAAAGTTTCCTTTTCTGTTCTTTCTAGGGTGATAAATAGACCTGTTTATAACCTTAGTTTATTGTATTATGTATCCTATACTCTTTTTCTGGATTAGTGGAAAATCCACCGCTCTGCTCCCGAGGATGTAGGTCTCTTTGTCGAACATCGTTAAATCTCTGTGTTCTTCTGGATTTGTGTCAATTCCTGTTTTTCTTCACCTTAATTACTCAACATATAAGATCATAAATACATGTAATTCAAAAAAATCACTTGGGTAGTTAACAAGTAAATAACAATATTTCTGGTGGCTTGTCCTTAATTATCCATACAAGTAAACAACTGATTTGTAATTTAAAATCAGATTGAAAGAATTCATTTTCAGTAAATAACTAAATGTTATATTTTAGCCCCATTTTTTATGAGTTTACACTAATAGTTATGAAAATACAAAGGAATTGGGTGGCATGTATATAAATGCTCATT
>NEWO01003968.1:3515-15277 GCA_003013225.1 Phalaenopsis aphrodite
ATTTGATTGGGAAGAAGACGTTGCAAGAAGCGAAGATGGTGAACGAGGAGCAGGTGGTGGATCTGAAGGGTGATTTGGAGGAAGAAGAGGTGGAGGACAAGGATAGTTACTTGGAAGAGGCCTTGTAGGGGGATTATGTGGATGAGGAGGAGGAAGAGGAGGAGGAGGATGATAGCAAA
This sequence comes from Phalaenopsis aphrodite, assembly GCA_003013225.1. Lineage (NCBI taxonomy): Eukaryota > Viridiplantae > Streptophyta > Magnoliopsida > Asparagales > Orchidaceae > Phalaenopsis > Phalaenopsis aphrodite. The sequence continues at coordinate 3,695 of NEWO01003968.1, forward strand.
GTGGAGGAGGTACCAGCATCGGAAGTCAGGGGTGCACCGGTGTACACGGTGGATGATGATGATGAGGAGGAGGAGGATGAAGAGGAAGAAGAGGAGGAAGGGGGTGATGGGGTTGATGGAGACAGAGATGATGACAATGATGAGGAAGATGATGGTGATGGAGATGATGATGATGATGATGATGGCAAAGAAGATGATGATGAGGAGGAAATGGGGACAGAGTACCTGGTTCGACCTATAGCTCGCCCTGAAGATGAAGAAGACGCAAGTGATTTTGAGCCTAGAGAAGAGAATGGTGAGGAGAATGATGACTTTAAGGAGGAAGATGATGATGGTGAAACAGGGAGAGAGGGCCCATCTGTTAAAAGAAAGAGGCCTAGAAATGATGATTCTAATGATGATGATGACGACGACGAAGGTGATGATGATGGTGATGAGCGACCATCAAATAGATAATTTTTTTCCTTTTAAGAAGAAGCTTCATTCAGCTTCCAAATAGTAGACTGCGTTTTCTTAGAAGGAAGAAATAAAGAATATTTGGAAAGTTATTTGCTTTAATAGTCAATGTACAAGTTTTAAGTAAAGTTTACACTTTGATTTAGGGGAGGGATTGATTTATTTACCATTAATTGAGAGTCTGCAACTGTTTGAATGTTTATTCTCCTATTTTTGTTTTATTAGTTAAATGTTTATTGAACTGTGTGAATGTTTATTTAAAAGTGAGTCTTCTGTTGATTGTAGAAAGAATATATATATATATATATATATATAGTTTAGAAAAATATGAAATCAAACTGACCCCATATTTTTCATAGTTTAAATAAAAGAACGTTGTACCTCAAACCTTGTATCTATCCCGAAGGATAAACTAAAGATTTGAGGATGAGACTCAATTAAATAAACTGAGAAATATATGACTTTCGTTTTGTCTACGAAACTTTTTTATTTGCGAACAATTTCCCATATTTAATATAAAGAATTAAGTAGGATTTACATTAATCTCGGTTCGGACAAGCTTCCTATATAGGCAAGCCCTTATAGTTAATTACATCTTAAAAGACCAAAGTCACTTAAACTCTCGATAAAAATCAGAAAATATTATCTTTAAAGAGGTCAAAGGATAGGACTTTTCAATGATATCGGACAAAGAGGTGTGAAAAGGGATTGGCTCAAATTTGGAACATTTTATTTTTGTAATCCAAAGGAGGAAGAACTAGGGGATGTCACAGATCTGAGGGAGAACCTCAGTGACTTCCCAAGCTATCCTAATGTTTGAATTCATTGAGGAGAAAATATTTATTTGAGTGTTTCATCCTACCAATTTTATTTGTAAGGGCTTACATTCGTGTGAAACGATCACACAAATAGCCTGAAAGATTTAAAGATTTAGGTCATGACGAACGACAACCTCACAATCCTAAAACGAGTTAGGGCTTATACTAAACAGCAGAGCTGTATAAAAATCTAAAGATAATGTGAGGATTTATGTTGCATAAACAGAAAACCACGAAATCCTATTGCTTGTTATTTAATTCTAAGAAAGAAAATTGGTTTAGCTAGGGAAGACATGTTTTAATGTTGAAGATGATCGTGCTAGCCACCATGCTAGCTCCAAGCTCGTCGTCGTGACGAGTTTAAGTTTTCTATTGTGTCAGGTCATGATGTTAAATCAGATGGCCCTATGGTTTAAGTTCTTTAAATGTTATGGGGCATGTTAAAGTTGATTAGAGTGACACCGTTTAGGATCCAACGGTTTTCTTATTCTGGTACTATTATTTTCTATTGTATTCTCTTAGTCCAAATGAATTTATTAAACTCAACTTAATGAGTTTCATACTTTAATTTAGACAATGAGAAGCCTCGTTAGCAACCGTAGGTTACCTCCTCTGAGGATTACCGATCATCCGAAAGAGACATCTTAATTTAGTTGCAATTGTTGTTTCGTGATGTTTGTGATTAAATTTTGAGTTATCTTATATTTTGAATGTTGTGGCAGTGAATTTTATCTTGGTTGATTTTAGATTTGATTTTGGTTTTAGGTTTTGGTTTTGTGGCTTTGCTAGCAGTTTTAATTTTCATCCAGGGTGACATTGTTGTTTAGAATGCAAGCTTTGTAAGGATAAAAAGTACAGTATGAAAGTATAAGAAAATCAGCACTGTAAACTATAAAAGCATATCTGACGCGTCTTCTCGTTCCACCACTTGAAACTCAAAAATTCAAGTAAGGGCATTTTATATGAGGTGAGAAAAATAAAGTTCTGGTGATCTACCAAATCCTTAATCATATCTTGGTGGGTCCCCATTAATTTGATTAAAGATGATTTTTGCTAAGCAAAACATATTAAGTTTAGTAGACCTCCGAGGTATCCAACAGATCTGGAGAAAGAAGCAGACCATGCTTCCCTCTCACTACATAGTGAAAAGTCTTGTGTTCTTTTTAACCTTATTATGTTGCTTAATAATTCATCTTATAAATACCTTTAATGCTCAATGAACATTGATGTCTCAATTATCCCTACGAGTAGGGTCATTATAATTTATATTTTAATTTGAAAATTATGTGAGTGAAGACCCTCAGAGGGGCAAGTTAAGTTGTAAGACACTTTGCCAGTTTTTTTTATCTAGGCTTGAAGTGTTCTTCTAGATGTTCAAATTTTAATTATGTTAACTTTTCTAATCCTCATTTAACCAATTTTGATTTAGCCTAGGTCACTAATACGCCCTTAAGATTTTGGGTGGATGTCTTAGTTATTTTTTAAAAAGGCTGAATCTTAAGTGGTGATGATTCGTTTTTGAAAGTCATTTGAGCATCAAATAGGGGTGTTAAATTAGTGAGTCATCAGCACTCAAATTCATACCCCTAGATCTAGGATCATTTATTTTAATAGGCTTCCAAATTTTAATAATTTAAGGAAATTGCAAATTTATCGTTTTAATTAAGAAAAGTGATATTGGTTTCAACCAATTAATCCCTTATGTTTCAATCATCCAAATATGTTGATTACGATCAAAAGTTACCCATTTCATATTTCTTGACTTAAGCCTAAATGTTAATTACGGCTAAATTTTCAAAATTACATCTTTTCCCCTAATGCTCTAATACTTCATAATTCATCAAATTTAATTCAAATGACTTTAGAATTTTTATCCCACCTCACTCATGGGTCAACTAAGACATTAGAGGAGAAAATGTGATTTTTCAAATTTTAATTTAATTTTTACGTTTATTTATATGCAAGAATAAGATTTTTCAAATAAAATTCTATAACTTGACCAATACAAAGCCTAATCACTTAAAATTTTTACCGGAGGTAGAATAAAGCTAGAGAAATAAATAGCCCAAATTTAATAATCTTTTGAATTTTATTTGAATTATTAGAATTATTTCCATTTATGGGCCATTTATTAATTATAAATTATTTTAAATTGGGAAAATGAAGTTTCACATTTTTATTAAATATTTCTGAGGTTAAGGAACCCAAAGGAATAAATTTCACATTTTTTTTTATTTTTCATTGAATTGTTAGAATTATTTTAGTGAAAATCCATTTTTAGCCTTTAAAAATTATTTTAATCTTCAAAATTCACTATCTTCCCTTAGAAAATCAGGAAAAATATTTCAATTCTTCATAAGTGCTTAGGAAACAATTTAAAACATTTTAAAAAATTATATTATTTTTGTGATTTTTATCATTTTTTAATTATTTAAATATTAAAGAAATACTTAAAAATGGAAATTTTATTTTATTTACAAATTTATTTTTTAGAAAATTCATCTAATCATGGAGAGCTCAAAAAGCTAATTTTTATAATTTCTTAGTTATATTTTGATTGTTAAAAATCACTTTAGTGTTAAAAATGATTAACTTAGAAAATCAATTTGAGTTATCAAATGAGCTCCAAATATTTTGAATTTTTTATGGAGACTTTTCTGAACTTCAAATTATAGTGGGGATTAAAAACCAAGTCATTTAGATGTTTTTGTTCCTCAAAATTAATTTTCTTTGCATATTTGGGTTTGTGCAAATAAGGTACATTCTTAATGACTTAGATCGTGAAACATTTTCCAAAGGTTTCTCTGACCATAATAAACCTTCCAAAACTATCTTGGAATTTTCTAAGCAACATACTAATTATTATGATTAATCTATGCAAATAATAGACATAAATTTGAAAAATATGGATCTCTGTTTAGAGATCCCCTCTGACTTTGGAAAAATCAGAGGTTGTTCCCTAAGACAAAGAAAACAACATGCCAAAATTTCATGCCATGGTGAAATGTCTACATGCGTGGAGAATTAAAAGACTCAAAACAATGTTTAATTAATCAAAAATAAAATATGCATCACATAAATTTAAAATTATCTCCATTATTCTCTTATGTTCACTGAGTAAGAGGGTATTTTTATTTTATTTTTTTGATTTTTCTACACCAAGATATGAATTTTTAAAGATCACGCATTTAAATAAATCAGAAAATACACTATTTATCTATTTAAACGCACAGTGCTGACTAGATGCTAGGCAGCTGAGAAAACACGCGTGACACACTCTGGTTGGACGTCGTCATCTACGTAGCCACTGACTCGGCCCACACTTTTTTAACCGAAGCATTGTCCTGCTTCATCTCATACATTGATGATATAAACATGCGATTAGATAGCTCCCCGCCATCGTCCCCAAATAGGCTAACCCGAGAACCGTCCACACTCAAACCTTAAGATTTCCCTCTAAACTTAACCAAATCTCATGAGGTTTAGTCCTAGTGCTTCTTCTAGTCAAAACAAACCTATCTATACTGATTATACAGTATGAAATATAGTAAATACGTATTGAGATTGAAAATAGGATCAGATTAGGGTTGGAGTTAAATGCCTTTATCTGAGACGGGAGAACTCAATTAGATGGTTATTGTAGCTTCAAATTGTCTCAACAAACCTCAAGATGAAGCCCTGTGCCCTGGTGAATGGTCTAGGTATGAATTCGACCAATGTCAATTGCAGGTGTTGGTCTAGAGCTAGGTTAGAGGCTATTTCAGAGTGGCTTTAAGGTGGTTAGACCAATTTTGGTGCATAGGTTCAATATGAGTCCAAATGACCAAAGCTTAGGTTTGGGTTAGGCTAGCCATGAGTTTCAGCCCATTTTATTGATCAACATTGTGTAGATAATTGTAAAGAATATTTTTGGTGAAGGATTGAAGTAATTTTTAGTTCAATTGGAAGCTCAATTTGAAGGATTTTGAGATTTTGGTCAATTTAGGAATGTTGGACTAGGCTTGGGCTTAGGTTGAGCTAGGCTTGGAATTTGGCTCAATTGAATGTTCAAAATGATCAAGGGTGATGCTATGAAGATTTTTGACGAAGGAATGGAGTGATAATTTTGGCGCTAAGGCAATCAATTTGGTGGAATTTTGAAACATGGCCAATTTAGAGCAAAATTAGGGATTTTTTGGATTTGAGTTGAAATTAAATAAAATTGGGGCTTTAAAAAGGCCAATTAAAGGTCAAGTTTGATTTTTAAGAGTGTTATGAAGAGTTTAGAATTCAATTTGAGACTAATGGAGTAGGCCATGGGGTTCAACTTGGTGGAAACAAGTCATAGGGCCAAGGTTGGGGTATTGACTTAGAACAAAATTGGGCTCAAAGAATGGGCCAATTGAGCTTTGATTTGGTTTATATTGGTCATATAGAAGGTGAATTTGCATTTATAATTGAAATTAGTGGAAATTGAGACCAAATTGATGAGCATTTGAGGTAAATTTAGGGAAAGTAGGCCTTTAAAGGCAATTTGGGTCAAAATGGTCGAATTTGGTCATTTAGGTAATTTTTGAGAAAAATGTAGTTGAGAAAAATGAAATTGGGAATTTTTGGAAGGTTTTGGAAATTTTTGAGATTTTTTGAAATTTTAGAAATTTTGGGCCTAAGAGGGGCATTTAGGTAATTTGGCAATTTTTGGGCATTTTGGGTAATTTGTATGTTTTCAAAAGATTTGAGATGATTTTTAAAAAAAATTGGGTATTCTGGATAAATTTGGGAATTTTGGTTAAATTTAAGGTTTCAAGGGTATTTAGGTAATTTGGGGGAGTTTAGGGGCAAAAAGGCTAAGTTGGGTATTTTTTGTAGAATTAGGGTGTCAACCACCATAAATGAGCTATGGACCAATGGAAACCCCATTTGGGTCCTCCATGTACTGGTTTTAGCTAAACCTAGCCTAGGGCCAGAGGGTTTAGGGGTCCATCTACATGAGTCTCTCAAAGGATTAATGGATCAAAGTCAAGAAATTTTGGGTTTAAATTTTGTGAGTGATTGTGAGTGAGGTGAGTGCAAGTAAGTGCCTTAGCCCTAGAAACCTAAAGGCAAGCAGTCCTATAGGAACTCTCCTTGGGCTCCCTCTTAATGACCCCACCTACTAAGTGCTAGAGGTTAGGACCACTATGTGGAACCTCAAGTTGAGTAAAGAAGAGTTTGGAATTTCAAATTGTGAGGGTTCCTTTTATAGTTTTCGATGAATAGTTATCGAGAAAGTCCTATGGCTAGACCCTAGGCTACTAAAGAGGAAGAGCTAGACCTCAACAAAAAGTGAAGTCAACAAATGGACCCCCAATAGGTGTGGTGTGCTAGGCAAGCACACCGCCGTATTGACATTGACCGATAAGATCAACAAAACCAATACAGACTCCTAAGTCAACAGACTTAGAAGGAGGTGTAGAATTGTGTGTGTTATTTGTTTCTTCTAGGGAATTAGCAAGTGAATTTTTTATCAAAATCAAGAAGTAGGAACTCTCGTTCGGGATTGGAGAGTGGGTTTGAGTTGTCAAGTTTCAGGTTTTTTTTTTATAGAGGGTGGGACTCAGTATGTAAGTGCTGAACCCCGGGTTGGGAATTGAAGTTTAGGTATTAGTTTCAAAAAAGGGCCCGAAGTTAGGGACCAACTTCGAAAAAAGAGAGGAACCAAAAGTTAACGACTGATTCTAAAATTATAATTGAAAGTTAATGATCAATCTCAAAAGAGAGAGTCGGAAGTTTAAGGACCGACCTCAAAAAAGAAGTGATCAGAAGTTAGGGACTGATTCCAAAATGAGAATTTAAAGTAAAAGATCAATCCCAAAAGAGAGAGAGAATTAAAATTTAAGGACCGACTTCAAAAAGAAGTTAATCACAAGTTAAGGACTGATTTCAAAATGAGAATTAAAACTTAATAATCAATATCGAAAGAGAGAGTCTAAAGTTAAGGACCAACCTTGAAAAGAGTGAATCAGAAGTTAAGGACTGATTCAAAAAACAAGAATTGAAAGTTAATGATCAATCTCAAAAGAGAGGGTTGGAAGTTAAGGAATGGCCTCGAAAAGAGTGAACCAAAAGTTAAGGACTGATTTGAAAATGAGAATTAAAATCTGAAGAGAGGGTCAAAAGTTAAGGACCGACCTTGCAAAGAGTGAATCAGATGTTAATGACTAATTTAAATATGAGAATTGAAAGTTAATGATCAATCTCAAAAGAGAGAGTCAGAAGTTAAGGATCGACCTCGGAAGTAGTGAATTAGAAGTTAAGGACTGATTCAAAAATGAGAATTGAAAGTTAATGATCAATCTCAAGAGAGGGTCAAAAGTTACATAACGATCTCAAAAAGTGTGAATCATAAGTTAAGAACTGATTCTAAAATGAGAATTGAAAGTTAAGGATCTCTCAAAAGAGAGAGTCGTGAGTTAAGGACCGACCTTGAAAAGAGTGAATCAGAAGTTAAAGACTGATTCAGAAATGAAAATTAAAAGTTAATGCTCAATCTCAAGAGAGGGTCGGAAGTTAAGGACCAACCTTGAAAAGAGTGAATCAGAAGTTAAGGACTGATTCTAAAATGAGAAATGAAAGTTAAGGATCAATCTCTTAAGAGAGTCAGAAGTGAAGTACAAACCTCGAAAAGAGTGAACCATAAGTTAAGGACTGATTCAAAAATGCAAATTGAAAGTTAATGATCAATCTCAAAAAAGGGTCAGAATTTAAGGACTGACCTCGAAAAGAGTGAATTAGAAGTTAAAGACTGATTCAAAAATGAGAATTGAAAGTTAATGATCAATATTGAGAGAGGGTCAGAAGTTAATGAACGACCTCGAAAAGAGTGAATCAGAAGTTACAGACTGATTCTAAAATGAGAATTGAAAGTTAAGGATCAATCTTAAAAGAGAGAGTCATGAGTTAAGCACCGGCCTCGAAAAGATTGAATCAGAAGTTAAGGACTGATTCAAAAATGGAAATTAAAATTTAATGATCAATCTCAAAAGAGAGAGTCGAAAGTTAAGGACCGACCTCGAAAAGAGTGAATCAAAAGTTAAGGACTGATTCAAAAATGAGAATTTAAATTTAATGATCAATCTCAAAAGAAAGAGTTAGACGTTAACGACCGACCTCAAAAAGAGTGAATCAAAAGTTAAGGATTGATTCCAAAATTAGAATTGAAAGATAATGATCAATCTCAAAAGAGAGTCAGAAGTTAAGAACCGACCTCGAAAAGAAGTGAATCAGAAGTTAAGGACTGATTCCAAAATGAAAATTGAAAGTGTTGAATTCAAGGATATATGTCGTGTGAAAGGGTTAACATTGATGAGGAAGATATGTGAAATTTTTGTGAGGTTTTGTGCAGAACGTGAAATTTCGTGGGGGTCTGAAGAGAACTAGTGCAGACAAAGATAATTGTGCTGATCGAGCAAAGAGTAAGAGACCTAAAAATCGAGAGAATCAACTCAACAAATTTATTTTTTTTTCCTGTTATTTTTATCTTGTTTAATTTTTGAAATATGTTTTCAAAAATTTAATTTTAGTTGGTTGATTTCTTAAAAGAGAATTGTTATGTTGTTTGCCTGTTGGTTATTTTTATTTTAATTTTGTTATCGTCAACCTTTTTTGTTTTGTTGTTTTATTGTTTTGTTATTTGTTCTTTATAATCTCTAACCAACGTATGGTCTGTGGCTTTTATTCATCGCACACAAAGGAAATTGGCAGAAAGACAAATTTCTAAAAGAAAGTTCATTAATCTGTTCCAATAAATCTTACAGATTGAATGTAGTCCAAAGCCTCAAAAAGTAAAATATGCTAACTGCATCTAAGTATGTCCATAAATGTTCCATGCCAAGTTTATATCATAAGCTAAGCATGTCACATATCATATATGTTGTGATGTAGTGCAGTAAAATGGAAATAAACCCTCTAAAGGTTTGTTCTTGGTGTGACAAGCTCCTGATCGAGCAGGCCTTCTAAGCCACGCTCCAGAACAAGAGTTCCCTTTGCATGTACTTAGAGGTACAACCCTTTCATAGCTTGTATGGTAGAACTTCCTCCAATTCTGGATCTGGTTGAAATCCATATGACATTTTAATGTTGTCCATTTTTCGAAAGGTCACGAACACCCTATGGTGTCGCACCCTTGGAATACAGTGTTTGGCGACGTCCGCTCCATTCCCTTTAAGGACTTGCACTGAACCAACGTGCAGCAGAATTTATAAAGATCCTCTAAATTTTCCAGGACCAATGATATCAATTTATTTTCTGAATAAGATGTTGCTTTTGCTCAAGAATGAGACCATGCAGAAATGTCTCACAAAGTCATGATGATCGATGTGCAGAGGTATGCAGTCTCCTTCATCGTATATGTTGATGATGCAACTATTAGGGATGTTGTTAGCTGACAGTATACTCCATCTGACCATTCTCTTAATCATCCATTTTATCATTGGAGGTAGTGGATCCACCTGATTGTGTCTGAGAATCCCAAAAGGATTCCCTTGTCTATCGTTGGTAAAGTTGTAGCAGCAGCCACACTGAATCGTGATCCTCTCCTTTCCTCGCATCCACTTTCTTGGTTCAGAATAGGTTCTTACCATAAGAAGGCCTGCTCTACCTCTATCTCTCAGATAAAAAATGTAGTCGAGTATGTTTCGTCATCACTTTTTGAGAAGAACCTGTTGTACAATTCCAATCCTTCTAATATGTTAATGAACCTCGCCTGCACTTCTACATAGAATTTGAAATTTATTTTATTCACTTTGCTCATCTTATAGTACTCTGACGTACTGAGAATCAATGAATGTCGAGTATATTTCCTCATTTCAACGTCAGTGGGAACCCATGCTGATGCTGATTCTAGCGCTAACGGAATATGTGACTCGGCATCCAAAGGGACATATGACTTTGGACTCCACGGAACATATTGATATGTTCTCAGCAGGACATAAAACTCCCCCATCAGACAATCGACAGTCTAAGACCCATCATCAATAGATGTGTACTCCTCTAAGGTGCTGTAGTTATGTAGGTGTAGGACATTACTGTCCAGACATTCCACGAATGTCGTTGTAGCTGACGCTCGTGCAGGTATTTCGAGGTTGTAGTCGGGAAACCCATGCAAAGAACATCTAAAGTTGCTGGTATTTCCGACTCTATAACAAACCCAGACTACTCATCTTTAGCAGGCAATCAAGAAGAGGTTTCTCTCATGCCTGGTTCATAGATGTTCCCTTCAGGAATATGAGAAAGTAAATTCTCTGCCTCTTTATGGCGTCTTCTTTCTTCTCGTAAGAAAGCCCTCTACTTTCGACGACTAGCATTTCTATGCTGTGTTCTTTGTATTGGGGCATTTGGTAGTCTTTATTAACGACAACAACTAGGCCCCTAGTCAGCCTAACTATCATGGACGGTAGGCAACTAGCCCCCTCCATCGGGTCCTGTTGTATCATCACATTCTTTCCATTCAGTGATGAATTGTCTTCGGTGGTCAACCTCAGTAGTGAGGGTAGCCCTTCCTTTTCCTGTCGGCTGATGTCATCCATTAGAGTCCCCTCATAATCCATTTCAACTTGACTTTATTCCATGAAAAAGTCTATAGTGCCGCCCTGCGATGCCATTTCTTTGTTGAGTACGAGGTTCCAGCCATCTTTAAAGCAAAGATCAGCCTCATGCCTGACATTTCTCTGCAGACAATAGAAAAAATGTCAGTGATGAAATTTATCATGAACAAGAACAAAACAAAGTAGATATTAAAGAAAATTATAGTTTTATTTAGGTGGGACAATTATTTATTTATGTGTGTATGCATTTTGTTTAATTTTGTAGGATATTAAGTTTAAAAAGAGAAAATTGAAGTGTGTAATTTTAAAAAAATTTCATTATGTTGAGGTTAATCTTATTACAAAAAATCTGGACCCGGTCATAGACATTTGACCACATAGATAACCCCAAAACAATCTAAAATTCAAAATTTCAAATTAAGCGATGGAAAGCAATGTCAGGTTGCATAATATGTTGTTGACCTCACTTTTGGTTGAGGTTTAGAAACTTCTTTGATAGCCTAGGTCAAGCCATAGGACTTTCCTATTGACTAGTCTTAGAAAATTAGAAAAGGTACCCCCATCATTAGAAACTCAAAACTCTTCTATTTACTCAACTTGAAAGTCTACATATTGATCTTAACCTCCAATATTTAGTAGGTAAGATCATTATAAGAGAATTCAAGAAGAATCCCCATAGGATTACTTGGCTTTAGGGTCAATCCTGGGTGCTGACTTGAACTAGGGTACACCATATCTTCACAATA
>NEWO01003969.1:4525-15264 GCA_003013225.1 Phalaenopsis aphrodite
ATATATATATATATATATATATATATATATATATATATATATATATATATATATATATATATATATATATATATATATATATATATGTATGCATTAGCCCATTGGGTCTGAAGCAGTCATTCCTTTGGAAGTTAATCTGCCTCATTTTTTATTGATGCTAATGGATCTTGTCTGATGTCCCCAATCAACGTGCGATATTTGAAGAAGTATTGTGCTTAGGCATACTCTTTACCAATTATATAAATGATGTACTTCATTTTGATATATTATTCAAAGCTTTATGTACTTTATAATTCAAGTATTGAGGAATAAAGATGCATCTTTTGATATGGCACTTGCTTGGACTAACTGTGGTGATTTCCTTGTGTTGTTAAGGGTCATGTGACGTAGTTCATATCAGTGTAAATGTGTGTAGGTTTGCTTGCTTATCTCCTTATCTGATCGTTGAATTTCATCCAAGTAAGGTATAAATCCTTCGTGTATTCTATATCTGACACAAGCAATGATTCGTCTGAGAGAAGTCACACACTTCTTTCACTTTTTCTACTCTACCACATGTCTCATGTAGGGTCCGAATCAAGCATGTCTCATCTATAATGGATGGAAATGATGAATGTGCTTGCTCTACTCATCTTATATGAGTGTGATATATTCGCCATTTGAGGGAAATAGTTGAGTTTGGCTATCGAGCCAAACACCATATGATTGATGTACTTTATGCCAACCAGCTATTTTTGAGTATTCAATTGACAGAGTCAATTTTGATGTATGCCTTTCAAATGTGAGAAAATTGTTTTCTTTTTCCTGACACTTCTTTTTGAGTCGCTCGCCCTATTTAGAGACCAATACTTTATTGTCCCACTCATCTCATATGAGCATGATAAATATTTTTCATCCCATTCATTTTAGATGAATGTGTTGCACTCCCTTTTAGAGATAAATTTGATTTTATCCTTAAAAGATTAAGCACCTCATGGTTGGTGCATCTTACTTAACAAACCTTTCGAGTATCTTGAATGACTAAGGTCAATTTTGATTGATACTTGTTATGTGTAAGAGAAGTCTTGTGTGTCTTAAATTTGATTATTGGGTGGTTATCCATGCAAGGTGTAATTCCCTTAGGGTGGCCACACCTAGCACCAATAATCAGTGTGAGAGGGCTTTTCCATTTCTCTTACCAAGACTTTTTGGTTACACGCTTCGTGTTAACCTGAATTAGCATATCCCACCCATCATAAATAAGTGTGGTAGATAGGCTTGTCTCATTCATCCTAAACGAGTGTGGTAGATTCCCTTTTAAGGGGTATATTTAAGCTTAGCTTTAAGGCTAAGCATTCCTTAGTTAGTGCATCTTGCTTAGTTAACCTTTGCAATATCTCGATTTATTGAAGTCAATTTCGATTGATACATGTCATATACAAGAAAACCATATACTTATTCTAGTATTCTTTTCAGGAACACGCTCGTGCAAGTCCGAATTGGTGTCCTACTCATTTTAAATGAGCATGACAAATACATTCTCCCCATTCATTCTAAAAGACTGTGGTTGATCTTTTTTTAGGGGATACATTTAGGTTCGGCCTTAAGGCCAAGCACGTCTTGGTTGTCACATTTTATTTTAGCCAACCGTCCTTAGGTACCTCATTTGAAAAAGGTCCATTTCTTCGGGTATCTCTTATATACGGAAAATCCATGAACTTAACTAATATTCGATTCAGTTACATACCTCGTGCATGCCCAAAATTTTAGTATTCCGCTTGTTATACATGAGCCAAATGGATACTTTAGCGCACTCATAGTTGTCTTACAATAGATACACTTGAGTATGGCTTAGAGGCAGACCACTGTATGTTGTTCATTCTGTGGATGGATTGTTCCCCAGCTAGAATTTCAAAGGTACCCTTTTGTTTGGGTCGTCCTACTGGTCCAACCCCTTTATATTTTGAGACTTGAGCAATATTTATTGCCTTGATCTGAGACATGTCATATCAGTCATAACATTTCAATTGTTTGACTGATCCATGTTCAATCTGATTATTTTGAATTCTAACATTTCCCTAGCAAGAGTTATCCTTGCCAGTGCTTATTAAAGCACCTTATGGTTAGAAAAATAAGAAGCAATAATCATCCTCGCTTGTGCTTATCAAAGCACCATATGGTTTGAACGAAAAGTCTAGCTAAACACTAAGATTATCTCGACCGACTCAGTTTCTTTGATCCACCATGTCAAATGACATGTTGTATGAGCTTTCTAATTGATTCATGCTTTTATTAAGGTATTTGATACTTCTCTAGTGAGGGTTATCTAAGTAAGATCCCTAGTAGAAATATCATGTATGGGTTGGGCTTATTTAGCCATCCAACCATTTAAATATTCTTGACTTGGTCAATTTCAATTACCTTGTTAAGGCGACATGTTGTATCGGTCAACATCTGTTTAGTTTTTTACCTGATCCATGTTTTTGGTCAGTTCCACTTTGATGCCTAACTACTCTCCAATACATTCCCTTAATGAAAATTTCCCTAGCCAATTCTTATGAAAATATCTGTTGATGAGTCCTTTGTTGACCTCACTCTCGTGAAAACCTCTTATCTCTTTACAAAAGCTTAGGATTTAGCCTAAGGGTTTCTTAATGGCCTTCTTAAATGACTAGAGTTGGAACTCACCCATGTAGAACTTTAAACCAATCCTACACTCACTTAGGGTTTCTTGATTTTAAGCCCAAATCCTCAACCGTTGGTTAAGATGGTTGAAGGTCTAGCCTAGTGGAAGCGCAAGTTGACTTCCTATAGGTTAGGGATGTCCTAGGTTACCCATGAAGTTTATATCCCTAAGAATTTCCCTAATGACCCACTGACTACCCCTAGGATTCTCATTGACTTAGGAAAAGCCCATGGGATAGGAGGCTATTCTTAGGCTATTGAGGAGTTTTTTTATCTCTAACCACATTATCCTAAGGGGGAAGGGTGGGGTACTAAAGTCAAAATATGGTCTCAGCTATAGTTTTCCTAACATCGATCAACCCTAGAATCAACATAAACCATAAACACATCAAGTTCAAGCCTAAAATTTGGAATCACCAAGATTCACCAAGCCAATTAGTGAACAACTAAAATCCTCAAAAAAAAATCAAAATTAGTTCAAAATATTAAGGCCGAAGACAATTAAACATCAAAATTAAATTATGAAGGCTTGTTGACCTCAATTTTTATGAGGCATAAATTCACTTTTTTAGAAGCCTAGGATCTAGCCATAAGATTTTCTTGTTGACTATCTTAGAGGACTTAGTAAATGAAATCCTACCACATAGAAATTTCAAACACTTCCTTACTCCTCTTGTGAAGTCCCACCTAGGTGGTCACAAGCCTCCAAATATCATATGGGATGGTTAAGACCAACATGAGAAGAACTATGAGCGATTTCCAATAGGATCAATGAGATCTTAGGGCAACCTTGGGTGACTTGGTCTTGATCATAACCTCACACTCACACTTGAGTCCATCACAACTCAAACACCATACTAAAGCCCTAAAATCATTCATGCTTATCCCTTTTCCCCCACCCTTTTGGAAACTCATGAGGATGTTCCCCAAGCCCTTAGCCTTTTGCTAAGGGTGGCTAGGACCAACATATGGAGGACCCAAAATAAGTTTTTCCATTTGTCTCATGGCACCAAGAAGGGAACTTCATGACCAACATACCCAATATGCTTCAATTCCACAAAAACATCCAACCTTGGCCCAAAGTATCCTAATTTTCACAAAATTCCCTTATACCACCCAAAATTACCAAAATGCCCTTCATGTTGAAAGAATTCCCAAAATCTCCAAATTCACTCCAAACGTCCCCAAGATAAATCCCAACCGCCCAATAACCCCAATTGCACCCAAAGCTACCAAAATTGACCAAAATCCCAAAATTGCCCCTAAATGCCCAAATTCCCCAAATCACCCCCAATTACCATCAAATTCATTTCAAACTCCCCGAATTTCAAATCTACATCAAAATTCATTCTGTCAAAGCTCAATTAAAACCAAATTCTAGCCCAATTAGACCCTTAAATCAAATACCCTAAATTGACCCCACCTCCAAATTCCATTAAATTGAGCTATGTAACAACTCCAATTTCACAAAATTTTATTCCCAAATCCTTCATGACATTTCCCTATGCTAAATTGAACCATCAATTGGCCTAGATCCAAACCCAAAGTTTATGGTCAAGCCCAAACCACTTCTTAAGCCCAAAACCAAGCTTTTCCCTAACCTTTTGATTTCATTTAACCCTAATTACCCCAACCCATCCTAAGCTTGTGATCTGGCCACCTTAATCCTAGCCTAAACCCACTTTAGGGCTATGGATCAGGGGTCCTTTGAATCATGAAAACCCCTCACCTAGAAATGGTTAACTCTCTTACCCGTGCCATCAACCATCAAATATCAAGCTTAATCACAATTAAACCTTCGTCTGACCTCCCTGAGCCAGCTAGCCGCCTCTCCTGGCCTGACCGGTCGCCCTAGTAGTCAGAAAACCCAAAACCAAGAGCTTTCACCTTGCCATAGACCCAAAATTGAGCCCATCCATTATGGCTCTCTTCCATTGGACAATTGCGCCGCTCAGCCCTCCACCTCAACTTATCGACACTGGTCAATGACAGCCTGAGACCTCCCCCTTGGCCTCAATTATAAATAGCCCCCTCACCGGCAAAATTTGGAGATCATCCAAAACCTAGGGGAAACTCTCTCCAATTGCTTCCAAAGCTTCTCATAAACCTCCTAAGTTCAATTCCACCATCCTTAGCCACCCATTCCCACTGAGAAAACCTAATTTCACAACTAAAATTCATGAATTTTTCAGTCATTTCACAAAACCTTTCAAAACTCCAAATTGATCATTCCATAAGCTTCCTCACACTTCAAACCCACTTCCTCAATCAAAGATGCTCTCTTCCGAGCACCCTAACATTGTCCTAGATCAAGCCCGAATCACCCTCCTATCGAAATCACACTTAGACTGCTTCTTAGCTCAAGGAAACACTTCAAGGAGCTTTGTGGACTCAAGAAGATCATCTCTAACCAACCCAATTGAGGTCTCACCACTTAGGCAAATGTATAACTCAAAATCCTTAATTTTTGTCCCAGTTTCATCGATCGTGAAGTGAACTTGTATTTCATAGTATAGATAGGTTCGTCTCGCTTAGGTGAAGGTGTAGGAATAAACCCCGAGTGAGTTGGTTGAGAATAGAGTGAGATATTAGGTCTAGAACACGAACGGTTCTCAGATTAGGATGATCAAGGATGATGAACGGATGCCGACCATTCCAGCATGTATCGAATGGATGGATCAGATTGCATCGAATGTACCAAACGGATGTGAACCACGGGTTGATGGGGCGGGCCATGTGGACAGCGCAGTGAACCAGTAGTGGACCCGTGGGACTTCGGAGATGCCGAGGTTGCGTTGGCGGCTAGGGCTATCAAAAGGCTTTTTGTTCGCGAACAACTCGTGTTCAGCTCGTTAAGATGCTCATGTTCGGCTCGTTTGCTAAGTTAACGAGCCCAACACGAACAAAGATTTGTTCATTCGTGTTCGGTTTGTTTTGGCTCGAATTACTACTCATCAATTATATTGATATCTATATCGTCATATATATATATATATATATATATATATATATATATATATATATATATATATATATATATATATATATATATATATATATATATATATATATATATATATATATATATATATATATATATATATATATATATATATATATATATATATATATATATATATATTGATGAGTATTATTTTAAAAAAAAATTAATTGATTACAAGGCTACAAAGATTTATAATGAATTAAAAGTATTACATAAGAAAATAGAATAAAAATTATTAAATTAGATTCAAATGATGTTTTAATATAAACAATAATTTTTAAATCTTGTCACAACCCTAAGGACCTTATGACTATGTGATTAGGGTTGTCAAAACGATTCTTTGTTCGTTAACAGTTTGTGTTCGGCTCGTTAAGCAAACGAGATGAACACGAACACACTTTTTGAGCTTGAAATATAAATGAGCTCAACACAGGCTGAGCTTGAGATCACTTTTGTTTGACTTGTTTACACCCCTACTTGCAGCTAACTTGGATAAATAGATAAATAGGGTATTTTGAAATTAAATAAATACAAAAACTTTAAAAAATACATATCTTGGTGTAGAAAATTCTTAAAAATAAAATAGAAATGCCCTGTGCTCAGTGAATAGAGGAGAAAATTTTGGACTGAAAATTTAAAATATTTTCTTTTTATTTATTTTTAAATCAATTAAATACTCGAGAGAGTAAATAAATCATAAGTAATTAAATATTTTTTTTAAATCAAATGAAATTTTGAGGGTTTGTTTTGGGTGACCTTAGGCATCTTATCTAATTTCCCAAGGTTAGACGACATCTCAATGGTCAAAAGCCCTAATTTTTTGAAAATTTAGTATTATTTTAATTTTAAAAAAGATTATAAAAAAAAATAGAAGTCAGAAAAATACAAAATATTATTTGGTTGATTCATTGTCATCAGAGGATCTTAAAAAAAATAAAAGTAGTATTTATAAAATTTTCAAGCCATTTTTCCAATTTGAAATTAATAAAAATCATTAAAAATTTGAAAAATAAAAATAATTCAAAAACTTATTCTTACCTTCCTTGAACAATTTTATTTGATTATTGGGCCATTTACATACATAAAACATAATTGTTATGCACTACTTATCTTACACCTCAAATGTTATATTTACACACATAGCAATCAAATCTTTAACATCTCATTAAAAAAAAAAAATGCTATTATGACTTTTTAAAAGTAAAATACCTTTTTTCATGCATATGTTTAAAACACCAAAGTGATATATATGCAATTTTGAAAGTTTAGGATACATTCATTTTTTCTATATTTTTATTTTGCATTATAGATTGGGTGATTTTGATAGAGGTCTAGCACAAATCTATATAGATTATCAAAGAACATGTTTCAATTCTCGATAAACCTTGATTTTCAACTATGTTTAGTACTTGTTTAAACGACAATCTAATATTGTATGAATATGTTCAAGGACTTGATCTTACCTTCTTTGAACAATTTGATTTCATTATTTGGGCTTTTACATACATATAGCATAATTCTTTTGAATTTACTTATCTTCAATATCTCATAAAAAATAAAGCCATTACCACTTTTTAAAAGTGAATACACTTTTTTGCATATATTTAAAACACCAAAGTGATAAATATGTAAATATGCAAGTTTAGGTGTGAGATATGTAAATACATAAGAATTCTATATTCTATGCTATGTAAATTTCCCTTGATTATATATACAAACCCTATTTGATCATTTTTCAAGCAAGGTACAAAAATGATTCACACACATATACAAATGAAATTGTCTGAATAAGATATTTAAATCAATAATATTTACATATTTAAATATTATTCAAATATGATCAATCAATGCTTAGATCAATAAATATTCAAATATTATTCAATATAATTCAATCAATGTTAAAATCAATTTTAACCTACCCAAATATGGTTAAATTTATTTTCAAACCATTCTTGAACAATAATGATGATATATGCTAACAAATTATGTTTTAACACTAAAAAAAATATCAGTATTTTTACACTATATGGATGAGAAAAGATTGAATATATGCAATTTGGTTAGAATATCATCAACAAATATACTCACTAATAAATAGTTGTATGTATTTTTCTTAAAGAAATAAGAAAAACTCAAATACAAGGTAACAAAGATTGAAGAGATCAACCTTAGTTGAAACTAGAAGTGATGTATTATCTTGATATCAATGGAACATAAATAATAATTCAATTTTTATGATTGAACTACTTACATATTTTGATCTTGCTTTTTTTCCAATGAGATATATGTATCCATTCAACTCCAATTTCCTATATTTGTATATATTGCTCCAAAGTGGGTTTTAACTAAAATTTTTGTTGTAATGAGAATGATATAAGATTAGCCGTGCCATCTTTCATCAGTGTTAGTGAAGATGTGGGCAAATAACATGTAGATATAGTAGATGATGTGGACATAAAACATATACAACAAGTGATGATAGTCTTATAAGTTGCAGATGATATTATTCTTATGGATGCTAACATGCTAAAGTGTCAATTAAAATCACGACACCAATTTCGGATTAATCTAAAATAAGCAAAAATGTAAGATTTTTTTTTATTATTCATGTATCTTGGGGCTACAAGCAATATTTTAAGCTATATACATTACATAAATAACTCTCATTCTACAAAGAATAGTAGTTGAAAGTACCTCCAATTTAATATATTCTAATATAATTATGTTACACTTGAATTTGTCCTTTGATCAATTGTGAATTGGGTAAATTTTTGAGAGAATGGTTTGTATCAGTTAAAGGAAAATGTGCTTTAAACTCAAGGTGAATAAATTATGTAAAGAATTATGTTATAATTTATGCTTTGAATAGATAATGATGGAGCTAGTGGGGAAAATTATCAATCAACTCAAGTTTCTTTGAGAGTTAAAGCCTTGAATAATAACACACATGCACCTTATATGTTAGATTAAAAGTTCACTAATAGGTTCAATCATGATGCCTTAGACATATAAATGAGATGCTCTTGAATTTTATCTTAATATGAAGCCACAAATAATCATATAAAATGTGAATAAACATTGTGACATTAATTTATCTTACAAGTGGTTTTAGTTCTACTATGAGTAAGATATCACTTACTCTTAAGTTGTCCCCTTAAAAGTTACCTTATTTTATGATTATTCTATAAATAAAAAAAAACAATATTTATTATTCTTTAGTTTGATAATGAAGGATATTCAAATATAATCACTTTACTTCAAGTGTTCATTATAGTTTTCAAAAGTACATGTCATCTATATTAAATTTGCATGGAATTTTTTTGAACACACATTAAGGATGTATTTTACCTATGATGGTGTCAGAAGAACCTAGTACTAAAAATTATCTTGTGACATTCACAGTAGCGAACTGAAAAAATAGCCAAGTCTTGGATGAATTTTATAACCAAGTGGAGAGAGTAAATAAGCTCTATGAATAACTTAGTGTTCATGATATCCAATTCACATAACAATATCTTCAACTCTTTCTTAGTTATTTTCTTAGAGACGCATCATGGTTTCACTTATTATATCATAATGAATATCATGGCAAAATTCAAAATTGATACTTATCTTGAAGAATATCTCTTAAAATTCATAACATACAAAATAGTTGAATCTATAAACACTGAAAAAATCCATGTTAGTAGCCCGAACATAACATTTTATTTGAAAAAAAAAATTCATTTGAGCAATGTTCTCATGCTTTTTTCTATATAATTTGTAAAACATACTAAAAAGTGATATATTATATTGTTTTAAAAATATTTTTAAGAATCCTCTTTGCTATCAATCGATAGAATTATTAGAGCTTTTGAGGCACAAAATTTTGAAATGGTTCTTTAATAGATGCGATGCTAGAACAAATATAAATACAAAAAAAAAAAAACTATTTTAGCAAAAAAGAAAGTTGTGTTAGAAAATCTCTTGAATAAGGCCCAAAGTTTAATTGTTTACCCCATTAGATAATTTGAACTACAACTTGATGAAAAGGTTGATTTACTAAAAGAAAATTATTTGTGAAGAGTACAAAGCTATTGGACTTTAGTGTGAACAGGTGCTAGAATATCTCGAGGTTTGGGCGTTAATTATTATAACACATGTTCAAAGCTTTATACACAAAATCTTTTGTTAATAGCATGTAATGAAAACATATATCCATTAAAAAATGAAAAAAATCTAAGAGGTTCCCAAGAAAATAAAAGGGGTTATTGTTTTAAGTTCATTAGTGATGTTTAAGAGAGACTATATAAGAAGAATAAAATGCTTTTGATGGGAGAGGAGGATGCATTACCATGTAGGTGTAGTGGATGTGAAGTAAGAGGTCATAATAAAGTTACTACATTGTGGAGTGAATCCCCACTTTTATGATAATTTTTTTATCTATTATTCTTGTTATTGAAAGATTATTATAACTAATTAAATCAATTATCATTTTGGAAGAAATTTCATTGATTAGTTGTCTAATGATGTAATACTCTTATTGTGAAATTTTATAATTTTCAATTTAGTATTTGTTATAGCTATAAAATTATGTATTGTAATTGCACTCAACTATATTCACTTTATAGTATGCTCTATTTAAGTTACTGAAATGCGCTATGTTGTATCTGTTTTGACCAAAACTTGTTTGGACTCTGATTAACTCATTTTCAAACTCTATTCAAGCCGCGAGGCTTGATTGGTGAAGCTTATACGAACCTTATTCAAATCATGTTCAATATTTGACTTTTATTCAAATAAAATTTTCAATTCAAATATGATTCAACTAAGATTTAGGTTGGGTTCAAAATTCAACTTGCCTCATATGTTTTTGTATACTTGTTTGGACCAATATTAGTTATGCAATAGTCCTTAGTGTTTTAGTCTTAAAAATTTGATGTGTGTTTTTTTCTCAAGGAAAAATAATGAATACCTTTTTCTAATTTTTATTATTTTAAGGTATATAACATTAACGAAGTTTTTTTAAATATACTTAAATTTTTTTGCTTATAAAATCAGTCCTCAACTCAACTTCTAAATTAATATAGGA
>NEWO01003975.1:0-15227 GCA_003013225.1 Phalaenopsis aphrodite
TTTTTTTTTCTTTTGCTGAGCTCCATTTGTTAACCATATTGAATACTTCAAAAAATTTATTAGGATATGTTATAGTTATACACAGAGAAAACATTGGAATCGATGTATCTAACTGTGAGCCAATAGTAGAATGTTCAAGAATAAAAGAATGTTCTCAAGATTATGTGCAGAAACCAGTATTTATCTTCAGCAGCAGAAGTTTTACTTCTTAAAGTGTTGTGCTTGTTTCAAAATTCAATCCAGTCCTAAAAGTGGGAACTAGCGGTACGTGCTAGATCTAGTTAGCTTTATTGCGCGAATGCATACATTAATATCATTATTAGTCATGGCCAACTTATTTAGGGTTGGAATACAAATTAGTAAAACTTTATTTCTGTTTATAGATAAGATAATTACGTGATCATTCATAGATAGGTTATTGTTTTCAGAGACAGTTTGTTTTCTACTTATACCCCTCAACGCTTTTAAATGGTTGCAGTGTTTAGAACCAGTTAGAACTTTTTTTTTTCTATATTATCGTTAATATATTATTTATGATTGACGGAGATGAATTTTTACTCTATATAGTTATAAGAAAATGAATAAAATGGCCCCTTTATTGTTATTGTGTGATCATTCTAGTCTCAAATTATATAAAAACCCTGATTTAGGCCCAAGTTTTTTTAAATGGGTACCAAAAGTCTAAACTACTAGAAATTGATGTTAATGGTTTTATAAGGGCATTTTTAGGAAAATATATTCTTCCTTATTTTTTTAGTAAATCTAATTTCTTATTTATCTTATGTCCTTGTGTACAACATTTAACTTTGCATATATTAGGAGTGAATGTCGTTATGTTGGTCGGAAAGAGAGTTTAATTTTTGTAATATATAATTTTGTCTGTCTTTTTTTTATCTTGATTCTTTATATAGCACAATACATTGATTTTATTTTCTTGCTACACTGAATGCAAACTAACAAAATATAAAACTATAGAATCCATAATTATATCAATGTAGATTTCCACTTCTCTGCTTCTGCCATATCCAAATGCTATTCATTTGGATTATTCATGTGTTTTCTTACAATATTGATAGAATATACTATATCTAGCCTAGTATGTGACTGATACGAGTTTTTATACCAATTCCTGTTATTTGAGAGGTTTTTTGAGCTCTCTCTTGGGTCAGAATTGGAAGGACCATGTGTAGGCTCATGAGGCTCTTAACTTGGAGTTCATGCATAAGATCCAGTAACAACAACACCACTGAATATCTGGTCTAGTTTCTTCTATAGTTTGAGATCTATGCCATAATATCTGAATTTTTTGATATTTGACATTGTCTACATTTTATCGAACATAGATGTGAACTATAAGCAGACATATATACTTACTGAATAATGCAAATGAAGTGTGCAAATTAATATAAAATAATTATTTGAATTTAATTGTAGTTTCTCTTGCCATCACTCATCTAGTGCATCAATGGACTTCTTTATAGAATCCAACCAAACCCAATTGATCTTTATTTTAACTTCTTTCGTAATTTTCAATCTTTCTTCAATTGATCCTGTTTACTTTTTTTTAAATATTGTACTCTTGACTAATTCTCTCTTTGCAGTTTGTGGTAATATTCTTCCAACTCTCTTTTCTAACGTGAGTTTTTTGGTTGATTGCCTAATTTCACTTCATTCAAACATGTGTCACAAAAGATTATCTTCACATCATGTTCTCAATTGACACTTGCTCCAAACTCTCTTTGATTTTCTGTTGCAAATGACTATAAAGGAACAACAAAATTAAAATATGTTAACTTCATAAAAAAATGAGCAGTGTTTTACTTAAAAAAAAAATGATAAATGAAAGAGACATTTGACCATAAATTGTTGAATTCACTATAATAGTAATTGACTGGTCCCATAAAACTAATAAGTGGTATTTACGTACATACCACATGTTGACCTCATTTTTAGTGAGGTCTTAGTCTTCTACTCTTAGAACCTAGAATCTAGCCTTAGGAGTTTCTTATTGACCATCCTAGCGGACTAGCAATGGAGCCCACCTCCCGTAGAACTTCAAGCCACTTTTTGACTCATTTTTGTGAAGAACTCGCATGAGTGGTTTTAAGCACTCAACTTTTAGTTGCAAGGGCTAAGGACCAACTTGTAGAGGGCCCGGAATTGAGTTCCTATAGGATCAAATAGTCTTAGGTGAACCCTTTGTGACTCGATTATTCGTGAACGCCGCAATTCATGCACTCTCTGCACCACACACAATTTTGGCTTAAATCGACTCGCCCGTCAGCGAACTCGTCCGGACGACCCCATATGACAAAACGGACCGCGTCGACGCGTCCGGGACGTCTACTTTAGCTAGGAATGACACCCGCATTGTTATGGTTTCGCACGCGAGCAACTAGCACAGATATCGATGCATTTTTTTTAGCGGTGCGCGGGCCCGAGATTTACCCAGGTCCGACTCGGGTTTGATTCAGGCTCGATACGGATTAAGCCCGTGCTAATTACTTGGACCCTTAGATTTCAAAAATTCAAAATTTAAATTTCAAATTTATCATTTAATCCCCCCCATAAAACTTTTCCAATTTAGTTGGCTGCCAGAAAGGAAGGTATTCAATTCCCCGCCAAAGTTTTGAAATAACGGCTCCCCCGCTCCAATTCTAAAAAGGATCGTCTTCTTCTTCCGGGATCTTCCTCCTTGGCCTCTCCCGAGCTCCTGCTCTTATACCTTCGCTCGACAGCCTTCTCCGGCTCGATCCCGCTCTCCCTCTGCGCTCGACAGCTCCTCTCTCTCGCTCGCCTTCCTCGCGCCTGCTCCTTCGCCTCGCCTCCCTCGATCCCGATCGAAACAGATCTGCTCGATCCCGAATTTGACCATCCCCCGCTCCCCCTGCTCGATCCCGTCTCCCGCACCGAAGGAGCCGCAGACCCCGCTCGACGCCCCTCGCCTGCTCGCCTCTTCCCTGCGTCGAAGAGGCTCGATCCCGATCTCCCGCACCGAAGAAGCTTTGCTCCTCCCCTGCAGACCCCGCTTGCTTCTCCTCCCCCAATCGCTTCCCTCTGTGCGACGGGACTCACCCGATCCCACCTCCCGCGCAGAAGAAACTCTGCTCACCTGCTTCGATATTCTCTGCACCGAGGCTTTCGACTCTTTTCTCTCTCACCTGCTTCAACTCGCTCGACTTCGTCTCTTCACCCTGAAGGAGGAGACGAGCACTCTCGAGTCGCAGTCACGTACGTCCTTTTAAGCACAACAGCTAAAGCAGAGGAGAACAGCTTGTGACATTGCATTAATTCTACACCAAATTCTTCCAATTTTTGATCTTCTGCAAACACAAGGTGATGGGTTTCTTTGTCTTATTATTATTATTACTTTTTTACTGATAGAATGCTAGGAACTGAGTGGCATGCTAGTAAATCTTTCTTAAGCTTTTTTTTTTATATACTTTACATTGGCATGCTGTGTTCTTTCATCTGCACTTCAGGAATTCTCTTAAAGCTATTTAATCTTGCATTATTTTACAATACTGTCTCACAACAATTGATTTTAATCTGTCCTATATTCTAGTATAAAGTGTGGTGGTTATTTGAAAGTTGAATGATAGTGAGCTGAATTGTATAATAAGTTGAGAGTAATGCATAATGTGATAAACAACTAAGCATGATTAAATGACTGGTGACGATTGAATTTTTTTTTTACTATTCCGGAGGCTTTCTCTTATCGAAATTGTGAAGATCCTTATGTTGATTAAATGAGTTTGCTTGCTTGAATCGATTGTTTGGATAGGAAGAATTACATGCATGCCGCTCAATTGCTATGTGCTTGCATATCTATTACATTGGCTTCGATTTTTACATGCATACCATACAATGCTTATATTCTCTGCATATATGGAACCAAGCTTTATAATTACACAATTCTGATCTTTAATTCTACGTAAGAGGTACTTCTATTTCTTAATGTGAAATGTATCTTTTCATGCTTAGGATTTATATGCTAATTTGAAAATAATTTGGGCACCATTTTGGAGCAATTTCAACGCTGTTTTGGGGTGTTTTTGCTTGCTGATTTAGAGAGGCTTGCACAATGTTTTGAGGCATTTTTGTGGGCTAATTTTGAGGCGATTTACACATTATTTTGGCGAGATTTATGTAGCCTTTAAGTGTTGATGTACATGCGGTTTAGAACTGATTTTACAGACTTTTTTTTTTTTAACCTACTGTTTTGGGTTTCAATTGATTATTATTTAAACACTTTTAGGTCGATTCATTCGTTGTTTTCTCCTTTGACTTTACTAGTTTTGGAAGTGGGTCTGCCTCATTTTTTTTTATATTTGTTTTTAAATGGTTAAGTCATAAAGATGAGGATTGATGATTTAATTAATTGGATGATATAGACAACCTTAAATCACCCTTAGCACCTAGTCCTCAGAATAGACTTCCTAGAGTTTTAGGAACACACCCTTGGAGAGAGTCCATCCACTTAATTCTCAGCATATGCTTCCTAAATTTTAGGAGCACACCCTAGGTGAGAGTTTATCCACCTAATTCTCAGCATAGACTTCCTACACTTTAGGAGCACACCCTAGGTTAGAGTCTATCCACCTAATCCTCAGCATGGTCTTCCTAGATTTTAGGAGCACATCCTAGGTGAGAGTCCATTCACCTATCCCTAAATTTAGGCTTCCTACACTTTAGGAGCACACCCTAGGTTAGAGTCCATCCACCTAATCCTCAGCATGGTCTTCCTAGATTTTAGGAGCACACCCTAAGTGAGGGTCCATTCACCTAGCCCTAAATTTAGGCTTTCCTACACTTTAGGAGCACACCTTAGTTGAGAGCCCATCTACCTAATCTCTGCAGTGTAACCTCCCAAGGTTTCAAGAACATACCTTAGGTAAGAGTCTATTCACCTAATCCTCGAATGCACAATGAAACTAGACATGTGACCCTAATTCACAAACTGATCAAGACACTAGACACCAGGATGCACCGAGACGTAACCCATGCTTCCTTAATTAAATCAACACTGAAATCTTCATAATGACTTAACCTACAATAAAACTCAATGCATCGGGATTTGAGTTTGGGTATTACACTTAAATTCTCATGGCAATTGAGAAAATTTGTTAACGCCACATATGGATCATCGGACTAGGATGAGTCAAGGGTCTAAGTGGCGAGGGCGATGACAACATTGCTTATGTGTGCTTAAACGAGGGATACGAGGTTAGATTATTAAAATAGTATATCCTACCTCAAGGATCTTCAATAAGAGAGATGGAAGGACTCATAATACTATCCGTCGATTCTTGGTGGGATCGTTGCCCTCGACACTCTTAGGGTGTCAGTAGTTCTAGCACGATTAGAGTGACTAATCTGTGGACTGTACGACTTTACAAAATATTTACGAAAATAAAACAAAATCCCTTTTGCATGTTAAAAAGAACTCTTCATAAAAAAGACTTAAATAATAACTTTTGCATGAAAAATGTTTCTATAAAAATTTATAAAGGTCCATGGCTAGTCACTTGGATTAAGGTTAAGAACTGCCTTCTGTAGATTGTCGGGTCGGTGACTCCTGTTCAAGATCGGGAAGCATACAACTCAGCTCTAAGCCCCCCTCTTTTACCAATGTCGTATACCTAATCCCGAGCTATCATATGTGGTTACAGGTTTATTTTGCTCGTAATTTTTACAACTCATTTTTATGACTTTTGTGTTGGGTTTTCTCGCCTTGTTTAATTTTCTTGCAAGTTTATTTAAATCTCCTGCAAATCATGTTATGCTCGCAACATCAATCACACAACAGTAGCAGATGCTCAGGTACATTGTTACAGTTTATCTATAACATTTTACTTTACTGCAGTTTACCTTTCAAGTACATTTTTATTTACCTGCAATTTGATTATTCTGCATTCAAAACCAAAACATTGACACAAAAACTGTGAAGCACAAATCATCAATCTCAAACACTTAAACTCTGGAGCTGTCACAACGACAGAAGCGTGGAGTCAACCTTGTGGGCAGCACGACGAGGAGCTTGGAGCGAACAATAAGAAGATCTTCTTCAGTATTATCCATTCTTAGTATAATAACAATCCATAGGATTTCGAGGTAGTTTGCCCAACGCGATGTAAATCCTCACACTCCCTTTTTAGGCTCTTGTACAACCATGTTGTGCAGCGTAAGTCCTAACCCGCCTTAGGTTCCGAGGTTGTCGTGTGACACGACTTAAACCTTCTTATCTCTACGGGTTATTTGCATAATCAAGTATTTTGCAAATGTAAATCTCAAATAATAAAATTGGCATGATTGAATAATTAAATAACATCGTCTCCAAAAATGTAGCCACACAGTATGATAGTTTGGGAAGTCACTGGGGATTCTCCTCAGGATCTGTGACATCCCCTACCTTTTCTTTTCTTTGGACTCCTGAAAGAACTGTTCCTACTTGAGCCACGCCCACTTGTTTTTCCACGTCCTACTGTGAAAACTTAAACCTTGAATACTTGAAGACTAAAACCACTGATCATTATCGAGAGTTTTCTCACGTGACTTTCGTCATTTGAGATGTAATTAACTATAGGGGTTTGCCTCTATAGGGAACTTGGAACCCATGTAAAATAAACTTTATTTAATCCTTGTATTAGATAGGGAAACTTATCGGTCACACATAAATTGTTCGCAAACTAAATGAATGTCACAAATCTCTTAGTTTGTAGGTTCGGGTCTATCGCCGAGGTCTACACTTATCTTTCTGGAGGGTGTAGTATACGCGGTTTCAGACACGATTATGCGAACTATTGGACAAATGAGATCCACTTGGTCTCATTTTTCAAAAATTAAAACATACTACTTTTAAAACTCAAACTATATATCTATTATATTAAATTAAATTTTAAAAAATATTTTCATATCCATATTTTCAAATCTATCTATCGAAAAAGTTGACCGACACCACATAAATCATATGAATTTATATTATAAAAATTTCATATGAACCTATGTATTTTTATTTAATGAACCAATTCATTTAAAAAGGGAGTTTGTATGTATTAACATGTCTAAAACCTAAACATTCATGTCTAATGCCCAAACATTTGTATGAATTATGTGGTATGTTTGTGAATGAGTTGAATCATAACCAAGGGCTCAAACTAAAAAGTTCAGCATTGGTGCCCTCACAAAAATTGGAGACGCATCTTCGATCCAGGCAAGAAAATTTCAGGTCATAATTAAAATCATGCATGTGTGGCAAGCATATCAATTACATTTGAATAAACCTCATCAAAATGCTCTCAAGTGGCAGCGACAAGAGAATAAATATCCCCATTTCAATTGTGTTATACCTATTATGACTTTGTTGCATCATAGCCCCAAATCAGAAAATGTTAAATGCTCTTTTACAAGTTGTGGGATAGCCTACCTGATACCGAAACTAGTAGAAAGAACAGTGGGACAAAAACAAACTTTTATTAATATGGAAATAGGATTACAACCCGACTCCAATAGAAAGAAAATACAATAATGGGTGAATCCTCTGGTTAGTGATGTAGGAAGATGTCCGAAGGTGGTGGCATCAGGGGGGTGGAAGATGCACAGGGGACAACTATTTATAGCCTCCTTCAGACCACCACCTTCAGCCAAGCAATCACTTGCAATTTCTACTGCCAATAAGGGTGTTTAAGGAGGAAATAATAGAATTGGACAAGGAACCGATAGAACAATCAGAGCGGGAAGAAGCAATAGAAAGGTAGTTCCTCAATACAATGCCAGTTAGGAAGTGTTTCTGGTGTTACAACTACTGTCACATAGCCTCCAGCTGCCCAACAAGCCGAGTTGTCACACTTACATATCATGGTGACATCGAGGAAGTCGATGAGGAATTAGAGGAGAGTCCAGAAGATCTTTAGCTCCACGAAGACGAAGGGGAAGCACTAGTCGTTATGTGAATACTACAGTCCGAGTCCGCACGAGACCAATTTTGGCTAAGACACATTTTTTACACCATGTGCACCATCAAGTGGAAGGTCTGCAGCCTAATCACGGACACTGGGAGTTGAGAGAATGTGGTTTCCACGCTCATGGTAAAAAAGTTAGGATTGGACACAAAAGCGTCTGCAATCAGGTTCTCTTACTTGGCTGAAGATGGGCAATGAGATAAGTGAGGATTAGCAGTCCCTAGTTTTCTTCTCCATTGGAGACCAACTCCACGAACAGGTACGTTCCGACATTGTTCCTATGGATACCTGCCACTTTCTGTTAGGTTGGCCTTGGCAGATGATCACAAGACTCAACACGACATGTTCAAAAACACTTATTTTTTCAAGAAGGATGGGAAACATATATTTTTACTATCTGCTAAGAATGTAAGAGGCGCGAGCAATATAGAGGCAACATTAATTTCTTGTACCAAATTTCTGCAGTAAGTTAGAGATGCCCCTGTAACACTAGCATTAGTCCTTCTGGAAGAAAGCAAGGAAGGACGAGAGGTATCAGAACTACTACTAACATTGATACAGGACTTTCAGGATGTTATGACTGTTTACCAGAGGGATTACCGTCACTAAGAGACATTCAACAAGCCTTCTACATTATATCAGGATCAGTATTGTCAAACTAACCAACTTACAGATTAAGAACTGCAGAGTATGAAGAACTACAATGACAAGTTGGGGACCTCATTGTAAGAGGACTAGTCAGATAAAGCACCAATCCTTGTGCAGTCCCGACCTTGGTGGTACCAAAAAAGGATGGATCATAGCGAATGTGCATCGACAGCCGAACCATCAACAAGATTACCATTAATTATCGATTTCCCATACCCCGCATGGAAGATCTCTTAGACCAACTACATGGATTCACTATCTTCTCTAAGAACGACTTGTGCAACGTATATCACCAAATACAGATGAGGTCAGGAGATGAGTGGAAGACTGCCTTCAAGATGGGGGATGCACTTTATGAGTGGACTGTTATGCTTTTCGATCTGTCAAACACACCTAGTACCCTCATGAGATTAATGAACCAATTATTCCGACCTCACATTATAAAGTTTGTCATTGTCCACTTTCATGACATTCTATTATACAACCAATCAGAGAAGGATCACTTGCATCATCTCAAGGCAGTATTCATGGTACCGCGAGCTGAGCAACTATATGCCTGCTTGAAGAAATGTCACTTCATGATAAACTAGGTATGCTTTCTGGGTTACATCGTGTATAGTGCAGACATTCAGATGGATCTCGTAAAGATAGAGATCATTATCAACTGTGTAATACCACAATCATTCACCGAGCTGAGACAATTTTCGGGGCTAGCATCCTTCTATCGAAGATTAATTAGAAACTTCAGCACTATCACCTCTTTTCTGAGTAAAGTAGTTTTCTTGGACAACAACAACCTAGGATAGTTTTGATATATTGAAGGAAAATGTGACTCGGACACCCGTTCTAGTACTACCCGACTTCAACCAACTTTTCGAGATAAATTGTGATGCCTCCAGCGTGGGGATCGGTGCAGTACTAGGCCAAGGTGAACACCCCATCACTTTTTCCAGTGATAAGTTGAATGAATCTAGGAGGAAATACTCAAACTTACGAGAAAGAATTCTCCGCCATCCTACGAGCTCGAGAACTCTACGATCATTACCTATTGACAGACGAGTTTACACTATTTATAGATCTTGAGGCCCTAAAATTCCTTAAGAGCTAGAGCAAACTAAAGGAACGACACGCCACTTGGGTGGAATTTCTAGCCTAATTCCAGTTCATGCTAAAACACAAGGCGGGAAGCCAGAACCGCGTAGTCCATGCACTGAGTCGTCGACACCTTTTGATCACATCCATGCAGGCTTGAGTTGTGAGCTTCGAGATCATAAAGGATCTATATGAAACAACCAAAGATTTCATAAACATATGAGAACAATGTCAAGAAAAGTCAACAGAGCAATATTACCGCACAGATGGTTACCTGTTCCACCATAGTCAGTTGTGCATTCCCCGGTGTTCACTAAGGTATGCCATTGTCCAAGAAGGCCATAGAGGAGGACTAGCAGGTCATTTCGGCAGGGTCAAGATCCTTGCCCTCTTAAGATAGCCTTTTTTTGGCCAAAACTAATAAGAGATGTAGAACATGTCAAGCAATGCATGATTTGTAGAGCTCAGAACACCAGATTATACACACCACTTCTAGTACCAGAGGCGTCGTGGGTGAGCGTCAACATGAATTTCGTGCTCGGACTTATAAGGACCCAAAAGAACAAGGATTCCTTAATGGTGGTAATAGACATATTCTCCAAGATGACCCACTTTGTACCCTATCACTGGACACTTCAGGCCTCTCACATTGTCGTTCTAAACTTGAGAGATTGTAATGTTGCTTGAAATTCTTAAGACCATCCCCTCCGACAAAGACATCAAATTTCTGAGCCACTTTTGGAGGAAACTGTGGGGAAAGCTTGGTACCAAACTCCAATTTAGCTCGACAGCTCATCCACAGCTGACAGACAGTCAGATAGAGGTAGTAAATCTGAGCCTCGACAATCTCTTTAGATTTTTCGTGGGAAAAAAGATAAGATTGCAGGATCTTATTCTAGCCCAAGTTGAGTTCACCAATAACTGTTTCATCAGTCAAATTACTGGACAAACTCGCTTCAAGATTGTTTACGGACAAAATCCACTCACGTCCCTGGAATTTGTGCCGCTCTTGCCATCTTTAGAAACCAACAAGGATGTCAGAGAACGAGTTCACGAGATTCAAAAGCTCCATGAAGAAGTTGGTAAGGAAATTGCTAAGGAGAATAAAAAATACTAGGCACAGACAAATAAATTCAGGAAGGCGACCTCGTATGGGTTCGATTGAAAAAGTAAAGATTTCTTACAGGATCATTTGGGAAGCTTAAGCCCCGAGCAGATGGACCATTCAGAGTACTTCAGAAGTTGAATGACAACACCTACAACATTGACCTGTCTAGGGGCTATAACATTTCAACAACATTCAACATCGTCGACTTAACGCTATACTTTGATGAACCTGGGGCTTCGAAAAAAGAGGTCAAAGCTTCTCCAACCCTAGGAGACTGACGCAGGCGCTGAATGTGCCCTACAGCTTCGTGGTGCTTTGATCTCGCGAAGCTTCGCAGAGCAGCGGGGCGGACGTGATCGCGATCCTGCACGATGGAGAAGGAAGCGTCGGGAGCCCTCACGATCTAGGGGTTGCTTTGCGTATCTTCCACACCCGTCTTTTTCTGGAAGGGTTTCTCTTTTGAATTCTTCTTACCTACACAATCTCCTTCCTTTTGTGTAGAAGTAGGATGCTATAAATAGTTGTCCCTTGCGTGTTGGAGGTAGTTCTAGTATAGTTGTCTTCTAATCTTTCGTGTGGAGTCTCTTCTCTCTTGTTAGGGTTGTTATCCGAAGACAAGTGGTGCTTCGACTGCATCCTGCTCTGAGGTGGTGTTATAAACTTCCAATCTCTTTCGCTTCTTCTCACCGACCCCTTTTCCAACCTCTACCTTAGCCGCTACCCACCACACCCAGACGTCTCCACCAGTCTATCGCCACTCCCAATTCTTCGCAACCTTGTTGTCCTATCTACCTACAACCAACCAAATATGTCATCATAGCTTACCCAAACTACCACCCGACCTTTCTCACCTTGCCTTACAACGTACCACTGCCTTCAAACATCTTTCTACATCCCTAACCGGATGATTTGCCTATTATTGTATTTCCTTTCTATATGAGTCGAGTTGTAATACTATTTTTATATTAGTAAAAGTTTATTTTTGTTCAACTGTTCTTCCTACTAGTTCCGATATCATTTGGTATTAGAACTAGCTCAACCTTAGTCTTATCTTAGGGTCTTCTAGCACCCAACCAAGCCACCTCCACCAATTTTTTTTCCCGCTGATTTCCAACCCTTGCCATGCCACTTCGAAGAGGTACACCGGACTAGACCCACGAAGAGATTCAACTAAAAATCCGTCGTCTACAACGGTTGAACAAAAATAAACTTTTACTATATATATACGTTTTGTGAGTTGATTTTTTTAGCATCTAAAGTGTTGGCACAATAAGATAAATTTGTATGTCATCGTATTTGTATGTATTATTAGCGATCATTTTTACTCATGTCATCGTATTTGTTTGTGTTTTTTGTTATTTTTAACGTATCAACAATTTAAATTTTGATTATGTTGAAGAATTATTTGGTTGCGTTGATTGGCTTATGAATTTCGATTCATTTTGATTTAGTAAACTTTCAAATCTATCCATTCAAAAGGCCTGAATGCACACCCCTAAGTGCATAAGTCGTTTCATTATCCTAAAAACTTATGATAAAATATCCGGTGTGCATTTTAAGGCTTTCTTATAGTGAGAAAGAAGACATGATAAAAAATTATTATGAAGACATCCCGTTTCTCTTAAAAATCTCATAGCGAGAGGAGAAGCATGCTCCAAATACTTGGTGGAGGTGGCTTGATGACAGAAACCAAAAAGAGGTTATCTTCGATTATGATCAGGAGAGTCGAAGGGAAGACATGGAAGAGGAGGTTAATCCGTTCTACAAGGAAGATCACAGTGACGAAGAATATTGGCTGCACCGTTTTGGTATCTAATATCAAAGGAGGTCGAGAGAAGAGACCTCTTATGAAGGCCAGCAAGACTTTGGCATCAAGATGAACCTCCCAGATTTTGGGTGAGGCGTGGATCTCAATGAGTTTATCGACTTATTGTAATCAGTCGAACGAATCTTCGAGTATAAAGGCATACCAGAGGAAAAACGAGTCAAGCTAGTTGCGATTAAACTAAAGAAGAATGCCTCCTTATGGTGGGAAAAATCTACAAAGACAGAGGAAGACAAAAGGAAGTGATAAGATAATTAAATGGGAGAAGATGAAGAAGGAAGTGCAAAAATAAAAAAAATTCCCATCGCAGTATCGCCAGGACATGCTCCTAAAACTCCACAACTTGCAGCAATGAGATCTATTAGTTGAGTTCACAGCCCAGTTTGACCACCTGCAACTAAATTGTGAACTGACAGAGCCAGAAGAGCACACGATTGCCTAATATCTCGGGGTTTTAAAGCTCATCATTAACAATGTGGTACAACTACAACCATATTGGACGTTAGGGTATGTCTAGACGCTAGCCTTGAAGGTGGTAAGACAGCAGAAGCAAAACAACCCACAGTCTTTCTTCAGACCAACACATTCAGCCAAGCAGTCACCTACAACTTCTACAATCGACAAGGGTGCCTCAAGAGGAAATAACATAATTGGAAAATGAACTAATAGAACAGATCAGAGCTGGAAGAAGCTAAAGAAAGGTAGTTCCCCAATATGGTGCAGCCAGGAAGTGTTTTCGGTGTCACGGCTACAGTCACATAGCCTTCAGCTGCCCAAAAAGCCGAGTTATCACACTCACAGTTTAAGGCGCCGTCGAGGAAGTCGATGAGGAATCAGAGGGAAGTTCTGAAGAAGAGCTTCTGCTCCACGAAGACAAAGGATAAGCACTAGTTGCTCGACAAATACTGTAGTCTGAGCCTAAGCGGGACCAATCTTGGCTAAGGCATAACTTTTTTCGCACCAAGTGCATCGTCAAGGAGAAGGTCTGCAACCTAATCATCAACAATGGGAGCTGCAAGAACGTAGTGTCCACGCTTATGATAAAGAAGTTAGGATTGGACACACAGAAGCAACCCCAGTCATATTCTCTTACTTGACTGAAGATGGGCAATGAGTTATGTGTGGATCAGCACTGCTTACTTGACTTCTCCATCGGAGGGCAGTTCCACGAACATGTATGGTGCGATGTGGTTCCTATGGGCGCCTCTTTCATTGTCGATCTATACTTCAGAGATATTGTAAGATTGCATGGAAATCCTAAGACCATTACCTTCAACAGAGACGTCAAGTTTCTGAGCTATTTTTGGAGGACACCGTAGGGAAAGCTTGGTACTAAACTCCAATTTAGTTTGACAGCTCATCCACAGGGAAACAACAGACAAAGGTAGTAAATTGGAGCCTCGACAATCTCCTGAGATGTTTCATGGGAAAAAAACATATGACAATGAGTTTTTATCCTAGCCCAAGCTTAGTTTGTCTATAACCTATCCATCAGCCAAACTGCTAGACGAACTACCTTTGAGATTCACGCCACTGGAATTGGTTCTGCATCTACCAGCTTCAGCAAACGACAAGAAAGCCACAAAACGACTTCACGAGATTCAAAAGCTCCATAAAGAAGTTGGCAAGAAAATTGCTAAGTAGAATAAAAAATACCAAACACATGCAATTAAATCCAGAAAGAAAGTAATGTTTTAGGAAGGCTACCTCGTATGAATTCGATTGAAAAAGGAAAGCTTTCCCACAGGATCATTCAAGAAGCTTATGTCGAGTGCAGATGAACCATTCATAGTACTTCGGAAGATGAACGACAATGTTTACAAGATCGACTTGCCTGGGGACTACAACATTTCAGCAATGTTCAACATCACCGTCTTAATGCAACACTTTGACGAACTTAGAGCTTTGACAAAAGAGGTTGAAGCTTCCCCAACCCCAGGAGACTGACGTAGGCGCTGGATACGTCTACGGAACAACGGGGAGGATGGGATCGCGATCCCGAACAATGGAGAAGGAAGTGAATCGCAAACCTTGCAATCCAGGGGCTGCTTCACTTGTCTTCCACAGTCGTCTTCTTTTGAAAGAGTTTCTCTTATGGATTCTTCTTTCCTACCCACTTCTCTTCCTTTTGTGTAGAAGTAGGAGGATATAAATAGATGTTTCCTGTGTGTAGGAGATAGTTCTAGTAGAGTTTTAATCTCATGTGTAGAGTCTCTTCCCTCTTGTTAGGGTTGTATTCGACGATAAATGATGCTTCGGCTGTATCCTGCTCCGAGGTGGGGTTGCAAACTTCAAATCAAATTCACTACTTCTCACCGACCCCTTTTCCTACATCTCCCCTAGCTGCCTACCACCCCATACACCTCCACCACTCTACTGCCAGTCCCACTTCCTTCACAATCTTGTTGTCCTACCTACCTACAACCAACCAAACACTATCACAACTTACCTAATCAACCACCCAAACTTTCTCATCTTGACTTATTGCCCTTTCGACAACACCACAGTGTTCGGATATTTTCCTACATCCCTAACCGGAGGATTCGCCTATTATTGTATTTTTTTTCTATTGAGTTGGGTCGTAATCTATTTT
>NEWO01003977.1:0-15216 GCA_003013225.1 Phalaenopsis aphrodite
AATCTGTGACATCCTCTAGTATCTCCTCCTTTGGACTCCAAAACAAAATGTTCCAAATTTGAACCAATCCCTTTTATACTTCTCCATCCGATATCTTTGAAATATCCTTACCATTTGAACTCCTTGAAGGTAATTTTTCTTGATTTTATTGAGAGTGTTCTTAGTAACTTCTGTTACCTAAGATGTAATTAACTATAGGGGCTTGCCCTTATAGGAAGTTTTTCCCGAATCCGGCATAATATAAACCCTATTTAATTCCTTATATTAAATAGGGGATCTTGTCGGCCAATACATTGGTTTCGCAGACCAAAACTTTCTTTAGTTTATTTGATCAAGCCTCACCCTCAACTCTTGTGTTCATCCTTCGGGATAGATATAGGATTTGAGGTAAAGCACTCTTTCATTTAAACTATGAAAATTATGGGGTCTGTTTGACTTCATCTTTTTCAAAACTAAAATTTTTTAACGTCCTTTCGAAGCGGGCAACGAGATTTCAATTCTGATGACTGACAGCTTCTTACAGGCAAACCCCATACCAAAAATAGTGTCGACACAGCTACATCAAGATTTTAGATAGATAAGTGAATTTCATCTGCTGTAGGATTTGCATAATCTCTTAGGGGTCTAGGTTGGTGTTCATTCTCTATTCCTTAATTGTTCTGGTTGTTTTTCATTGTATCAGAATTTCTAGGTTCTCTTCTTAATCTTTTAATCCTTCTAACAGTGCGTTCTAATTTCGAATCATAGGGTATAAGATTTTCAGGTCCAAATTTATGCATACAATTTGAAATCAGTACTTAGTAATAAAATTAACTAAATATAAAAATGAGTTGCAATTCAAGTAAAAGTTTTCTAATAATCCTAATTTGTGTGTTACTTTGATCGTGATTTAACTCACTCACTCAATCACTCCTCGACAACGACCCCAAAAACTTGACCGTGACTTTATATATGTAATAAAATATAAGATAAATATAGACGTAATAAATATTCAATAAACGCAAATATACGTATCGCTCAAGTGATATAGGGCTCTAATTGAGTCCTAGATATCGATCCCATAGGGAGTAGTTTAAAGTTACGAACTAAGATTTTAGAAAAACAATACTTTAGTCACAACAACGAAGTTCAATTTGCTTATCTGTCACTAATAGACACTTGAAATAAATAGGTAATTTTAATAACTATTAAATAACTAATGATATTAAGTAGGGTTTAATTGTGATATTCAATATATAAGAAAGCATCCTTCTCTTTGTCAAGAAATCATAGTGAATGGATAAAATGAATTAGTTGAATTTATATTGTGCCAAATAGAAGCATACCTACTCTTTACCCTTTGGTCCAGGCATAAAGAACATTGACTAATCCTACGCTTGTTTACTAAATATTCGGCTAGGCTGGGAGGATACCAGCTCTCACATCGGAGCTCCCACGTTCCCCTCACCTGAGAGTTAACATCTACACTTCAACACCCAAACGATAGAATCGAATTAGGGATTTTAGCCTATCACTCTTAAATCTCAAATTCTACGCCCGATAATATTATTTCCCTATTTATTTGCACCCAACTTCTAAGGGCTTTAACCTCCTTGAATCTTGGATGTAATCTTCACTTTAGTTGTAAAACTAAACATATTTTAACAAATCAATTGACCATATTGAAAGTAAATTAAGATCGAAGTGAAAAGATCATCACAATTTCTTAAACATTTTCATGGCTTCACCAATTCAAATCACCATTTCACAAATCTCAAGACAAGGAGAAAGACAGAGAAAACTACTCAGAACTCATGGAGAAAACACAACAAAACTCGGAATTCATATATAAAATCAAAGTCATACAAACTACAACAAGTAAATAACTTATTTTTAATTTCTCCCCAAGAACACTCCTTGAAGTTCCTCTGAATCTCTTTCTTTCTTTTCAGCGCACAAAATTCCTCTTCGAAGCAGCAAGGAGGAAGAAATCTCTCACTTTCCCTCCACTCTTATAATCTCTCAAAGAATTCCTCACAATTTTGACTCTCTACACTTGTTTCACACTTTAATTTTTGAGTCTTCCCCCTTTCCTGGCTCTCTCCCATTTTAATTTTCGGCCAAAAATAGTCTTTTAAAGTTGTGGATGAGCTTTCCCAAGATTTACCTAAGCATCCCTTTATAATTGGGCCTTATCCAAAGTTTGAGTAGGCATAACCGCTGAGCTCTCCGTCAGCGGCCTCGAGCGCACCGTCGGCAGACTTCTGGAGAATTTTTTCCTATAGCCTCGGGGCGTCGGCGGCGTCGAGGGTGCCATCGGCGACCTAGTTTAAATCTCCACATTTTTGTCATTTCCACTCCAAATTTGCTCCCTTTTTCATCTTTTTGCTCCATTGACCCTAATTCATCATTCCTGCAACAAAACATCAAAAATACATTTCTTTAAAGTGCAATATCATCAAAAACAATGTAAAATAGATATGAAAATCTCAACATAATTTCCTTAGGTCACCAGGCAAAGCAGGTATTGGTTTGACCTTTATCAAGAAAGATAAGGGTATGTTGAGGTTCTCATATCTCCTGACAGAGCCGTGTACGAATAATGAAGTAGAATATGAAGACTTAATCAACATATTAGAGTTGGCAATCTTGATGGATATAACAGACATTGTCATCTATGGTGACTCACAACTCGTTATCCAGCAAGTTGCTGGACAATACAAGATTTTGAAACTGAGATTAGCAAAATTCCATAAGTACACGATGAAGCTGCTGGAAAAAATTTCTAATGTAAGTTTTCTACAAGTTTCCTAGGGGAGATAATGCTCATGTTGACGCCCTAGCAAAACTTGCAAAAGAATTGGCATGTCCCCCGGAGGATTTTATTGATATCACAGTACAAGGAAGACAAGTTTTGTCTTAGATCGACCTCAAAAATCTACGTAAGCTTGGGAAAGAAGAAGAAACGATAATTACGGTTGTGTATATCAACGAAGATTGGTGCAAGCCATTAATAGAATATTTGCATACTGGAAAACTATCAAAAGATAAGTTTGAAGCACATCACATTACAAAAAGGGCTATGTCATACGCTCTAGTAGGTGATGTCCTCTACATGAGATCGTTCGAACAAATATGGCTACAATATTTAAGCAAAATAGAAGCACAAAATATTGTCAAAGAAGTACATGTCAGATTGTGTGTCGCTCACCAGTCAGGGCTGAATATGACATTGAAGATCAAAAGACTCAGATATTTTTAGCCAGCAATGATGACCGACTGCATGGATACAGCCAGAAGATGTCATCAGTGTTAGGTGCATGGGGTGGTATTACACTAACCTTCGAATGTGCTACACCCAACTATTGCCTCGTGGCCATTCGAGTGTTGGGGCACAAACATAATAGGACTGATAAACCCTCCATCCTCCAAAGGACACATATTTATACTTGTCGCTATAGGTTATTTCTCCAAATGGGCAGAGGCAGTACCGTTACGAGAGGTTACGACACATCACACCCTTCAATTCTTCAAAAGCCAAATCGTCAACCATTTTGGAGTACCGCAAAGAATAATTTTTGACAATGGGACAGCCTTTAAAAACACCAAAATCAATGATTTCATCAAACGACAAGGGAAGATTGGAGATACTCTACAATTTACTATCCCAGAGCAAATGGCCTTGTTGAAGCCTTCAATAAGACATGGGTACATAATTAAATAAAACACTGTACGAAAACAAAAGAGAATGACACAACAAGTTACTAGAAGCTTTGTGGGCTTATCGGACAACATTCAGAACTCCCACTCAGTGCACACCCTACATGATCGTGTACGAGTCTGAGGTCGTACTACCATTAAAAGTTCAGACGCCATCTCTCATAGTCGTTGTCGCCAACCAACTTACAACAAAAGAAAGTGCAAAACTCAGACTTGAAGAATTAGAGAATCTTGAGGGAAAATGACTTGAAGTACAACAACATTTGGAACTTTACCAGGCAAAGATGGTATAAGCTCATGAAAAATTGGTCTGCCCAAGGACATTCAAAGTTGGTGACCTTGTCCTTGTGCTCAAAAGACACATTCTTGCACACCACAATATAGGTGGAAAATTTGAGCCAACTTAGGAGGGACCATTTGTCATTGAAAAGGTTCACGGAGGAGGAGCCTACAAGTTAGTAGATTTTCGTGGTGAAAGACCCAAGCTGTCAATCAACAGACAATACATGAAGGCATACTAAGCAACCTGACATCGCTTGACATCGCTTGATTTGAAATTTAAATTGTTTTGGGGATATCTCTTTGGTTAAATATCTGTAACCAAGTCCAAAAATTTTGTAATAAGATTAAACTCAATTTAATGAAAATTTTCGAAATTGCACATTTCAATTTTCTCTTTTAAACTTGATATTCCACTAAATTAAACGAAATATAAACATAAAAAAAATGATTTTCTCACCGGCATAAAACTAAATTTTTTTTTAATAAACACATTGTTTTGTTCTTATTCACGCTAAGTTTCAGCTCACTAATATTTTTTCTATCATCTGCAGAGAAATTTTAGGCCAGAGGCTGATCTTTGCTTTTAAAGATGGCTGGAACCTTGCACTCAACAATGAAAGGGCGCCGTAGGGCGGCACCATAGACTTTGACATGGACTTTAGCCAAGTCGACATGGATTATGAGGTTCCTCATATGGATGTGGTCAGCCGTCAGAAGAAGGAAGAGCTACCCTCATTGCTAAGGTTCGGCACCTGAAATAGTTCCTCACTGAAGGGGAAAAATGTAATAGTACAACAAGACCCGATGGAGGGGACCATTCTCCTACCATCCATGATAGCTACACTGACCGGAGGCCTAGTCGCTGCCGATAATGAAAGACTTCCAGATGCACCACTACAAAGGACTCAGTGCAGAAATGCTGCTGCCAAAAACATAGGGCTTTCCTACACGAGGAGAGGAGACGTCAGAAAGACGCAGAGAACTTGATCACCCCAATCCCTGAAATGATTCTGGCATGAGAGAGACCTCTTCCAGCTTGCCTGCTACAGATGATGAGTCAGGATTCGTTACGAAGCCGGAAATACTACCAGCATCAGATGCTCTTTGTACGGGTTACCCGACCTGCAACGTCAAAATACCAGCACGTACGTCAGCCATAGGGGCATTCATGGAATGCCCGAAATACAATGTCCTCCACCTTTAGTGCTACAGTACTTTAGAGGAATACGTATCCTCTTATGATGGATTTCAGTTAGCTGATTACCCGATGGATGCAAAACCATGTCCCGTTGGGCACAGAGCCATATATTCCGTCAGACGTAAAGTCATACATTTCAATGGAGACAAAGACAGCACCAACCTGGATTCCCATCGACGTTAAAATGAGGGAACATCCCCGACAGCCACCGATCATCAGTACCACAGAATACTACAAGACAAGCAAGGTAAGCAAAAGGGACTTCAAATTCTATGAAGAAGTGCAAGGTAGGTTCATCAACATATTAGAAGGATTGGAGCTATACGCCAAAGTCTTCTCCGAGAGCGATGAATAAAATATTGTCGACAACATTTTTTATTTGAGAGATAAAGGTCGAGCAGACCTGCTAATGGAATGAACCTATTCCGAGCCAAGAAAGTGGATGCGAGGAATGGGCAGGATCACTATACAGTGCGGCTACTGTTA
The DNA here is from genome assembly GCA_003013225.1 of Phalaenopsis aphrodite. NCBI lineage: Eukaryota > Viridiplantae > Streptophyta > Magnoliopsida > Asparagales > Orchidaceae > Phalaenopsis > Phalaenopsis aphrodite. Next base: position 5,666 of record NEWO01003977.1, read on the forward strand.
CAACTTCACCAACAATAGACAACAAAATCCTCCTGGGATTCAGAGACATGATCAGGTGGACCAATACCTCCCATGATAAAGTGGATGATTAAAAGAATGGTCCGATGGAGCATACTGCCAACTGACTGTATTCCTAACAGCTGTATTATCAACATATATGATGAAGGAGACTGCATGCCTCCGCACATTGACTATCATGACTTTGTGAGGCCTTTATGCACGGTCTCACTCATGAGTAAGAGCAACATCTTATTTGGAAAAGAAATAGATGTCATTGGCCCTGATAAATTCAGAGGGTCCGTGGAAATTCCACTACCCATTGGTTAAGTACAAGTTCTTAAAGGAAACAAAACAGACATCGTCAAACATTACATTCCAGGGGTGTGACACCGCACGGTGTCCGTGACTTTCCGGAGGATGGATGACAACAAAATGCCATATGGATTCTGACCAAAATCGGAACTGGAAAAACTACTGTCGTATGAGCTATGAGAGGGTTGCACCTCTAAGCACATGCAAAGGGAACTCTTGTCCTGGAGCATGACTTAGAAGGTCAGCTCGATCAGGAGCTTGCCTCACCAGAGACAGACACTTAGAGGATTCTTTTTTACTGCATTTCTGTTACAGTAGATTAGACATGCTCAGCCTATGAAATGTACTTGGCATGATATATTTTTGGATGTACTTTGATGCAGTCAGCATAATTGTACTTTTTGAGGCTCTGGCCTACACTCAGTCTGTAACATTTATTGGAGCAGATTAATGAAATCTCTTTCAGAATTCTATCTGTTTGTTCAGTTGCCCTTTTTGTTGCGATGGATGGATAAAAACCACGAACCATACGTTGGTTTGAGATTACAATGAACAAAGAACAAAACAATAAAAAAACTTAATAATAAAATTTAAATAAAACACTCTTTCAAAAATTAATCAACCCACAAAAATTAAATTTTGGAAAACAAATTTTGAAAATTAAACGTGATAAAAACAACAAGAAAAGAAAACAAATCTGTTGAGTCGATTCTCTCGATTTCGATGTCTCTTATTCTTCCCAAGTAACTTTTCCTAGCAAGGATCTACTAAATGATCATTTAGCAATTTTTTTAACTCCCAATGTCCCTTATGTTTCCTTCTACTTCTTTGAACTTCCCAATTTTCCTCTATAGATTATCTAAGATGAAGTAAATTGTCATCAACAATATCAGTTTCATTTAAAGAGTTAGCAATAGGGTAATTAATCCTTTATGACATCTCAATGACATTATTGGAAGGTAAACAGGATGAAGTAGCTTGTTCTATAACTGGATTAGTAATACTATGAATATTAGTTTGCAGCTTTGTTGGAATTGGAGAAAGAATAGGTAATGGTATGGCTAGAGGCTCATAAATCAATGTATATGTTGACCTCACTTTTGGTTGAGGTTTAGTTTTTCCTCTTTAGTTGCCTAAGGTCTAGCCATAGGACTTTCCTATTGATTATTCCTAGAAAACTAAAAGAGGAACCCTTATCATTAGAAATTCTACCATCTTCCTTGCTCAACTTAAAGTTCCACATATTGGTCCTAACTTCTAGCACTTAGTAGGTAGGATCAATATGGGGGAGCTCAAGGTGGGTTCCCATAGGAGTGTTTGCCCATAAGGTTGACTCTGGGTGTTTGTCTAGGGCTAAGGCACTCACTTTCACTCACTGCACTCACTCTCACTCACAATCCCTCATAACCCTAAACACAAAATTGTTGACTTTAGTCCCTTAATCATTTGGGAGACTCATGTAGATGGTCACCTAAACCCACTATCCCTAAGCTAGGGCTTAGCTAAGACCAGTACATAGAGGATCCAAATGAGGTTTCCATTGATCCATAGCTCATTTATGGTGGTTATCTCGCCAATTCTACCCAAAATATTCAACTTGGTCTTTTCCCCCAAAACCTACCCAAATTACCTTAACACCCCCAAATCCCAAATTTGGTCAAAATCCTCAAATTCATCCAAAATATCCAAATCTGTTCAAAAATCAATTCAAACCTTTTGAAAATACTCAAATTACCCAAAACTACCAAAAAAATGCCAAATTTACCAAAATACCCTCAAAACAACAAACTTACAAAAATACCCTTGGCACCTAAAACTCTCTGAAAACCTCCAAAATCACTCCAAATGTTTCCAAAACCCATTTAGACTTTCAATTGAACCTAATTTGATCAATTTGACAAAAACTCCCAAATTTCCTTTAAAGGCGCAATTTCCCTAAATTCACCTTAATGTTCATCAATTTGGTCCCAATTTCCCCCAATTTCAATCCTAAACTCAAATTCACCTTCCATATGACCAATTTAAACCCATTTCAAGCTCAATTGGCTCATGCTTTGAGCCTAATTTTGATATAGGTCAAACCCCCAATTTTGGCTACATAACTTAATATCATCAAATTGAACCACATAGCCTACTCAATTTGCTACAATTTGTGTTAAAAACTCTTCATAAAAATCATACACATCAAACTTAACCTTCAATTGGCCATGGTGAAGCCTTAATTTCATTTAATTTTGACCTAAGTCCAAAAACCCAAATTTGCCCCAAATTGGCCATACCTTAAAATTCCACCAAATTGATTATCTTAGCCCAAAAATTGGCACCCAATTTATGTTGAAAGCTCTTCATGACATTCTTATTGACCATTTTCAAAAATTAATTTGGACTCAGCCAAAGCTTAGCCCAATCTAGACTCAAGTCTAGCCCAACATGCCCAAAGTGACCAAAATTCCAAAATCCTTCAAATTGAACCCCAATTGAACTCAAAATCAGTTTAATCCTTCACCAAAAATATTCATTACAATCATCTACACAATGTTAATTAATCATTTGGGCTCAATTTGGGTCCAAAAATATTCATTACAATCAACTTTTAGCCATTTGGACCCAAATTGAACCTATACACCAAAATTGGCCTAAACACCTTAAAGTCACCAAATTTGTGACTCCACAACCACTAAGCTCCTCCTAAGGACCATGTTAAACCATCCCAAATCAACTAATGCATGCTATGGACTAATGTATCCCCAAATTAAGGGGTTCATTACCTTTTTTAGGACTTAACCACAAAATCCCCTTCATCATTGATTGACAAAAGGAGTTAACCATCATTAGCCACCCCCTGACCTTCCTGAGGCAAAAGGTGACCACTCCCTGGCCAGTCAGCCACCTTGGTGGCTGGAAAATGGCCAAACCAAGAGCCACCACCCTTGAATCAAATCCAACTTTAACCCTAGGGGTCAGCTCACCCAAATCAAACCTTAGAGCTTTTTAGCCCACCACCTTGACAGACATTTGCACCCATAACCAAGCCATGAGCTCCCCTCTCCATCCATGGCTATAAAATGGCCCCTTTACGACCAAGAGAGAGGTACTGAAATTTTATCAAGGAGACCCCTATAAATTGCTCCCATAGCCTCTTTGAGACCTCCTCAGTGCAACCCAACCACTTCTTTGGCCTAATTCCCCTTGCCATAGTTCAATTTTTGAGCTCAAATCCTTACCGGAGACATGACAGAACTCTCCACACCTCCACAGTGCACAAAAATCAAATTAAACTCACCCACACCTTCACCACAGTGAAAGAAGACAAAGCCCTANGACAGAACTCTCCACACCTCCACAGTGCACAAAAATCAAATTAAACTCACCCACACCTTCACCACAGTGAAAGAAGACAAAGCCCTATTAAACCCCTCTCACAGAAAGCCTCTACACTAAACTTGGATCAACGCCCAAATTCGGCCTTGATCAAATTTGGGTCTAGACCTTTCACCATGACCAGAGGCTCGATCCCTAGCCTCCTTAGACCTCCTTGAATGTGCCAAGCACCTCTGATTGAAGCTTCCCTTCTCAGAGCAAAGGTATTGAACTCCCCCTCTTCCCGAGCCTATTTTCATTCTCCATTTAATTAGAGTTGATTTAAAGGCATTTTTACCGTATGGATGTGTTCGTCTCACTTAGATGAGTCCATATGATCAAACCCGAGGATATTTGATTGAGTCTAGAGGGAGATCTTAAGTTTTTAATGTGAATGGTTCTCGAGTTAGCCTATTTGAGGATGATGACCAACAACCCTTAGATCACACATGTATCAAATGGAGGGCTCTGATTGCGCCGGATAAGAGCGTGGCCCATAAAGTGTGGGCTGACTCAGATGGCCGCATCAAATCTAAAGAAGTCATGTGGAGTTTCGGAGACGCCGAGGATGACGCAGCTCCGCGTGTTTAAGTAGAAAAATAGGGAATTAAATAATTCAGAAAATGCCTTCAAAAATTCATATCTTGGTGTAGAAAAATAAAAAAAATAAAATAAAAATAGCCTAATGCTCAGTGAATAGAGGAGAACAATGTGGAAATGATTTAAAGTTTATTTGATGAATATTTTATTTTTAATTAATTAAAAATTGATTTGGGTATTTAAACTCTCCATGCATGTAGACATTTCACCATGGCTTGATATTTTGGCATGTTGTTGCCTCTATCTTAGGAGATATTCTCTAATTTTTCCAAAGTCAGAGAAGAGCTCTAGATAGAGATCCATATTTTTTAAATTTATGTCTATTATTTGCATAAATTAATCATAATAATTAGCATGTTTCTTAGAAAAATCTGATGAAATTTTGAAAGGTTTATTGTGACCAGAGAACTCTTTGAAAAAAAATTTCATGAGTTAAAACATTAAGAACACACATAATTTGCACAAAACCCTAAAACACAAAGAAAATTAATTTGGGAAAAATAAACATCTATATAGCTTGATTTTTAATCTCCACTGTGGTTTAAAGTTCAAAGAACTCCCCATAAAATTTTCAAAATATTTGGAGCTCATTTGATATCTCAAATTGATTTTCTAAATTAAATGACATTTTTTACATTAAAATTATTTTTAATAATTAAAATATAACTAAAAAAATCATAAGAGTTAGTTTTGGGAGTTCCTGTGATTAGAGGAATTTTTTAAAAATAGAATTGTAAATAAAATAAAAACTTCATTTTAAGCCTATTTTAAATATTTAAGTAATTAAAAATTAATAAAAATCACAAAAATTGATAAAATTTTAAGAAATCTTCTAAATTTTTTCCTAAGCACTACAATGGGAATCTTTTTTTTCTAATTTTCTAATTGAAGATATTTAATTTTGAAGCTTAAAATTATTTTTAAAGGCTAAAAATGGATTTTCCTTAATTTCTCACTAAAATAATTCTAATAATTCAAAGAAAAATTAGAAAATGTAAAATTTGTTTCCCTAGGTTCCTTGACCTTGGGAAGATTTAATAAAAATATAAAACTTAATTTTCCACATTTAAAACATTTTATAATTAATTAATACTCAAGAACTTAAAATAATTTTAATAATTCAAATAAAACTCAAATAATTATAAAATTTGGTCCAAGTGTTTCTCTAGTCTACGTCTAACTCCAGTACAAAATTCAAGTGATTAGGCTTTGCGTTCGTCAAGTTATGGAATTTTGTTTGAAAAACTCCATTCTTGCTTATAAATAAATATATAAATTAAATTAAATTTTGAAAAATCACATTTTCTCCTCTGATGTCTTAATTGACCCATGAGTAAGGTGGGATCAAAATTCCAAAGTCGTTTTAATTGAATTTAATGAATTATGAAGTGAAAGAGCCTTAGGGGCAAAAACGTAATTTTAGGAATTTAGCCTTAATTAACATTTAGGCTTAATTCAAGAAAGAGAAATGAGCAACCTTTGATCTTAATTAACATATTTGGATGATTGAAACACAAGAGATTAATTGGTAGAAACCAATCTCATTTTTTCTAATTAAAGGATAAATCTGAAATTTCCTAGACGATTAAAATTTGGGATTCTACCAAGTTAAATGATCCTAAAATTAGGGGTATAGTTTTGGGTGTTAATAACTCACTGATTTAATACCTCTATCTGGTGTTCAAGTGACATTCAAATGTTTTGATGATGAATTATTATCACTTAAATTTTAATCTCTCTTTCAAAATAACTAAGACATCCACCAGGATCTTAAGGGCTTAGTAGTGACCTAAGCTAAATCAAATTTGATTAAATGAGGATTAGAAAAGTGAATGTAACTAAAAATTGAACACTACAAGCCCAAGTTAAAACCAAAATTGGCTAAATATCTTAATAACACTAACTTGCCCCTTCAAGGGTTTTTACCTGCATAATTTTTGAATTGAAGGATAAATGATAATCACCCTACGCTTAGGGATAATTGAAACATCACTGTTCATTGAACGCTAGAAATATTTACAGGATGGATTATTAAGCAACATAATAAGTTTAAATGAGCTCGAGACTTTTAACCAGGCGGTGAAGGGAAAGCATGGACCTGCATTTTTCTCTTGACCAGTTGGACACATATGAGATCTAATAAACTTAATATGTTTTGCTTAATAAAATCATCCTTAATCAAACCAATAAGGACTCACCAAGATATAATCTAGGAACCTTATTTTTTTCCTGCCTTACATAAAATGCCCTTACATGCATTTTGACTTTCAGTTAGAGATGACAGGAATACCATCCAAATACGCATTTATTGTGATTTATTTATCTGCATTTTTGGTTTCCAGTATTTTTTTAGTATGTTACTGTACTTACTCACTTACATGTATAACCAAAACATAAACTTGCATGCTAAACAATGATGTCACCTGCCTGAAAACCAAAACTGTTAGGATAGCCACAAAACCAAAGACAAAACCAAAACTAAAATCAACCAAGATAAAAATCACCTCCATAACATTCAAAATATAAGATAACTCAAAATTTAATAACAAACATCACAAAATAACAGCTACAACTAAATTAAGACGTCTCTATCGGATGATCGGGAATCCCTCGGAGGAGGTAACCTATGGTTGCTAATGAAGCTTCCCACGGTCTAAATGAAAGTATGGAACTCATTAAGTTGAGTTTAGTAAATTCATTTGGACTAAATGAATCTGATAAAAAATAGTGGTACCATAAAGAGGGAACCGTAGTATCCTAACCGGTGTAGCTCTAATCAACTTTAATATGCCCTCATAATTTTTGTAAAGAACTACAACCATAGGGTCATATGATTTGACATCATAAATTGACACACTATAAAACTTAAACTTGCCAGACGAGAAGCTTGGAGCTAGCATTGTGGGTAACACGGTCATCTTCAACAGCAAAACATGTCTCCATCAGCTAAACCATTCCTTCCTCAGAACTAAAACAACAAGCCATAAAATTTTGAGGTTGTTTGCTTATGCAACATAAATCCTTACCTTATCTTTAGGCCTTTGTACAACTCTGCTGTACAGTATAAGCCCTAACTCGTCTTAGGATTTCAAAGTTGTCATTCGTCACGACCTAAATTCTCACATCTTTTAGGCTATTTGTGTGATTGTTTCACATACGTGTAAGCCCTAAACTAATAAAATTGATAGAATGAAACATTCAAATAATTTCTCTTCTAAATTGAAGCCAAACAATAAGATAGAGTAAGAAGTCACCGAGGTTCTCCTGCGGATCTATGACATCCCCTAGTTCTTCTTCCTTTGGATTCTACAAGAAAATGCTCCAAATTTGAGTTATTCCCATTTCATACCTCTTTATCCGATTTTGTTGAAAAGTCCTATCTTTTTGACATCTTTAAAAATAATATTTCTTGATTTTTATCGAGAGTTTTCTTAGGTGACTTTGGTCATTTAAGATGTAATTAACTATAGGGGCTTGCCCTTATAGGAAGCTTTTCCAAACCTAGCTTAATATAAACCCTATTGAATTATTCGTATTAAATAGAAGAATTTGGCGGCAAATAAAAAGTTTCACAGACAAAACAGATGTCATATATTTCTTAGTTTATTTGATCGAGCGTCATCCTCAAGTCTTGTGTTTATCCTTCAGTATAGATACAGAGTGTGAGATATAGTGCTCTTTTATTTAAACTATGAAAAATTGACATCAGTTTGATTTCATATTTTTATAAACTTATATATACATGACTTAAAATGTTCTTCCGAAGTGAGTGACGTGATTCCAATTCCAGTGACCGATAGCTTCCAACAGGCAACTCCTCCAACCAAAAATAGTGCCGACAGTATCATTCATATTAATATTAATTTCTTTCAGGCCATCTCTTGCTTCCAATGGCATACTAGCAGAGTTTAACACATTATCAGTAATAATATTGATAGTTATATTATATGTTAGAACAAGAGCTTCTAGTTGAGGAGAAGAAAGTTTCTGCAGTGGAATATAATTAATATTAGAGGGAAAATTCTACTTCTGAATAAGCTCCTCCTCTCTATTAGGAACATTGATATCCTTTTTTTGAGATCTCAAAGAACTTTCTTTAGTTTGGTCAAAATTTTACAATGGTAACAATAGAAAGGTTTTTGTTTCATCACAATGGATTGCCAGTAACCATTATGTTCAGCCCCTAACCAAACTTCATCAATTTTAGGAAGAGTTATATCCCTTTCCACTAGGATTGGAGTAATTGAAGGTAGAGTTAAATTAAAAGTGGAAATCTCCAATTTCATGGGTCTACCAAGAATTGATCCAATAAAGAATAGAACTTGATGATTAAAGAAAGGAAATTTTAATCTAGGTAAATTAAACCATGTAAGGATAATAGAAGGTTCATGTGCAGGTCGAAATGCAAAGAATACTTTAATATCTTCATTGGTTTTTCATATATAACAACAAATTTCTTGGAAAAAATCTGAGCATAATCCTCTTCCCTTGTAAGATAAATCATAATATGAAGACCATCAAAAAGCCCTACCTTCGAGCTTCCCACCAATTTGAAATCGTCAAAAACTCTTCGAATAATATCCAACTTGGGATGTCCTAATTGAAATTTACCAATTAATGTTAATTTGTTTGTAATTGTCAGGCAGTTAATCAATATCAGACTCAGAGAAAACAATAACATGTTTGCCTGCTTTCTTGGACCATTTTTTGACAAAGATAAAATCAGCCTTGTTAGACATGGAATTATGGTAAAGTTGCGAGAAGACCAGTTTATCTCCCAAAGAAGTACCCTGATAGATCTGCCAACTATATTAACAAACGATCCTTTCCCAATATAATTCGGGTCAGCCGAAAATAAATCTTGTGCCATAATTTCCAATGAATAGAACCAGCAACCAAAAAAAACTGCGTAGACAATAAATCCCAGAAAAGAAGATCACTAAGAAAATGATCTCCAAATTCAATATAACCGCGAAACCAATAAAGAATTGGAATCAAGAATGCCCGGGAAAACCAAAAAACAGAAGAAAACTCCAAGAAAAAAGGAAAAGAAACACCAGCAGTAATAGAAAAACACCTCAAAATTCTCCAGCAAAGGAAACTGATCAGAGAATCACTAGTAATTGAAACGAAGAAGCCATCATGCCAAAATCCCTGGTAGAGTGCCAAGAAAGTTCCAAGAAACCATGATGAAAAACTTCATGATATATATATATATATATATATATATATATATATATATATATATATATATATATATATATATATATATATATATA
>NEWO01003990.1:0-15151 GCA_003013225.1 Phalaenopsis aphrodite
CCCTATTTAATATGAAAAATTAAATAAGGTTTATTTTAAGCTGGGTTCGGAAAAACTTCATATAAGGGCAAGCCGCTATAGTTAATTACATCTTAAATGACCGAAGTCATTTAAGAACACTCTCGATAAAAATCAGGAAAAATTATCTTCAAGGACTTTAAAAGGATGAGACTTTTCAACGAAATCAGACAAAGATGTGTGAAAGGGGAATGACTCAAATTTGAAATATTTATTACAGAATCCAAAGGAAGAAGAACTAGAGGATGCCACAGATCTAGAGGAGATCCTTGGTGACTTCCTAGTCTACCCTATGGTTTGGCTTCAGTTTCGAGGAGAAATATTCAAGTGCTTTATCCTGCCAATTTTATCTATTTAGGGCTTACATTCATGTGAAACGATCACACAAATAGCCTGGAAGATGTGAGGATTTAGGTCGTAACGAACGACAACCTCAAAATCCTAAAATGAGTTAGAGCTTAGATCGTACACAAAAGCTATACAAATGCTTAAAGAAAATGTTGATGATTTATGTTGCGTTAGACGAACAACCTCGAAATCCTATAGATTGTTGTTTTAATTTCTAGGAAAATAATGATTTAGCTGGGGAATACATGTTCTGCTGTTGAAGATGGTCGTGCTGCCCACCGCGCTAGTTCCAAGCTCCTTGTCGTGATGAGTTTAAGTTTTCTAGGATGTCAGGTTATAATGTCAAATCCAGCGGCTCTATGGTTGTAGTTCTCCAGATATTTTATAGGGAACATGTTGAAGTTGTATATTGTATATCATAACAGTAGAATATGTAGCACAGGACAAACAATAGAGTATGCAATAAAAAAACAGTACATGATGCGGTGTAAAGAAAAGTAAAAGGTACAACAGGAAAGTGATTATAAGAGAATAACATGTTGTAAACATAAAATAAATCTGTATATCTGGGAGATTCGTTGTTCCTTAGGTGTAATTGATGCAACATGTACAAACAACAAAACTTGAGGAAGCAGGATGAAATGCTTTATATGAACGAAAGCAAAGAAATGTCACCCAGAAAACTCGGGAAAGAACGGTAAATGACCCGTACGAGGAAATCGACAAAGCGATAAATCGATGAAAATTGATGAAAATCGTAGAAATCATGGGAAAATCCCGAAAGAGGACCATGAGTGCTTTGTCCAAAGGTTTTGATAAAACATGAAAAAGTTCGAAAAGAGGGGACCGCAAGCACTCGGGTAGGGCTAGGCTCAACTATATATTATTACTCGAGGGTCGTCGAAGGCTACTCGGTCACCCAGATGTATAATGCCCGCCACTCAACTAGAAGGGTGTCCTATCGAACCTAACTCAGGAGAGTACTCCTTAGCTTAAACAGGTGATCGACAGGGGACAATCGATGTTTAAAATGTATTTAAAATTTATATTTTCAGCATGCACATAGGTTTCAAGCATGCAAAAAGTGGACTGTATCAATTTTGTTTGTAGCGAAAAATGTAATTTTGTTTTAGAAAAAAAAAGTGTATCTGTTCTTATCAAATTTGTTTTTATCAATTTTGAAAAGTAGTTGTCCACGAGTCGATCGCGCTGTCGGACATAAGGCTACCAACAATCTAAGAAGGTTCGGGTCAACTCCCGTTAGTATTGTGTCGATGAATGATATTGTCATCCTACAGCTCACCGGGTTTCTGAATCAGATCCTGATGGGTTCCTGAATCAGATCCCGATGTCGTAGGATGACATATCATTTTGCTCTATCTCCGGCGTGCCTTTGTCATCATCGCCCTAACCCCCAACACAAAACTGACATACTTGCGACCTTGCTTGATGGTTTCACGTATGACAAAAGACTATACGTGGATATTTATGTATCAGACATAAGCATAAAAAACCGAACCAAGAAACAAGGAAAAAAAGAACAAAAATGGGGTGAGAGAGAGGAGGGACTGATCCACCTAAAACATCGAAAAGAACGAAGGATGAATCAGCTCTAAAAACTCATGACGAAAAAACCTGAAAAGGAAAACCCGAAGATCCTTGAATCAATCTAAAAGGATGTCATTTTCTCACTTTATTAGAGTTGGATCAACCCAAGGAGGGTGTCATTTCCAAATCCTGTTTCGAACGAGTCGAAACGGACCCGAACTGACACAACGATCACCCACAAATGACCTCCCCTACATCGGTGTCAATCCTCCAAAAATATCTTCCATGGGCTCAATTTAATTCAACTAAATGTTCTCCCAAATATGACTTGAAAATCCTTCAAATTCCATGAATTGAACAAAAGGAAAGTGACTCGGGGAAGACTACCATCAACACCTCCAAACTTATGCCAAAATTAAGATTTTTCAACTCCCAAATTACTCAATAGCTTCATATATCAAATAAACATAGAATCTTCCAATAAAACCACATAAATGCTCACGGCCGGGGTCAATAGAAAAAGGGATAGTCACCAAGGCTCTCGGCCAAGACGATAAACAGGGTCCAGAAAGTAAAGGGTCACGTGTAAGGCCAACAAAAGCATAGTCGAACTCCAAACTAGCTCACGGACAAACAAAACTCTATATAGGAAGCTCACGGCCACAGATGGCAAGGAGGAGCCCAACACAACACAAATCCACGGGTGGATGATAAGGAAGCAGCAAACCTCCACCCTTTAATCTCACGGTTAGAGGGTAAAAGGAACGCCAACCCAAGCATTGTCAAAGTATTGCTTTTGATATGCATAAGAGAGTGAATGGACAAGCTTTCATAAATCATCCCAAACCGGCTCTAATTTCCTCAAACAAGACTCAGGAAATATGTTCAATTCATTTTGAATCACCTCACTCTATAGATAATGCATATACATGTATTTTTGGATGACAAACTTGATTCATCAATAACATTCGAGCCATTCAAGCCCGACAAGAAGGACCCTCAATAGGTCTCACGGGTAGGAGTAGGAAACCACCCGACAACTCTCGAATAAGGACGACACAAACCACAAACCAGACCTTCGAATAAGGGCTTAAAAATGAGTCAAACCGAGCTCCTCAACTAAGGCCAAAAACCACAGTCAGCAAATGGCCGAAACCTAGTCCAGCACAAGCCAAAACCGAGCCCAGCAGGGGCCAAAGCCAATCCAAATGACCTACCAACAAGCTCACGGGTAGGACTAAAAACAAATCAAATCAAGCCCCCAAGCTACCTCTCGGGTAGGAGCAGAACAAGACAAAACCGAGCCCCAAGGGGTTAAAGCGAATGAAACTGAACCCTCCCACAGCTCTTGAGCAGGGGCAGGAAAAAACACCCAAAACAGGCTCTCGGGTAGGAGCTAAGGTAAGCAAACCGAACCCCCAACCAGGGTCAGAGGACAAACTTTCGAGGCTACTAAATGGAACTCAAATCATTAGGACAAAGCCTCAATTAAGACTAAAGCCAAAAGCCTTAATGAAATCAATATCTTGTGCCTGAAAAGTGCAAACCGAGTACCAACAAGAACCAAACCGAGCCGCAACTAAGGCTAAAAAAACTAGGCCACAACAAAGGCTAGAAAATATCTTCGCGCCCTCAAAACATCAAAATATAGGGCCACCACATGTTTCAAATAAAAAACAGCTATAGAACTTCTCCAAATCTAGATAAATTTCTTCACAGTACGCGCTTTTAAGCCAAAAATGATCATAAAATGTCAAAACCGTGCCCTTAGCAGGGGTTAAAAGCAAATAAAACCGCACCCTCCCACAGCTCTTGAGCAGAGGCAGAAACAAACACCAAAAACAGGCTCTCGGATAGGAGCTAAGGCCAGCAAACCGAACCCCCAAACAAAGCCAAACCGGACTATTCCAAGGAACAACCCACATGCCTTTGAAACATCAAGATATGGAGCCACCAGACATCTTAAATAAGAACAACAACATAGAGAGCATATTTGGGCCACCAACCTAACTATTCCAAGCATGAAACAATTTCCAACAGATATTTAAGCAGGGAAGATGCCTCACGAGGAGCTAAACCAAGCCCTCAAAACAAGTTACAAAGCTTTCCAAATTAAATAAAATTTCTCCTAGTATGCATTTCGAGTAAGGGAAAGCCACAGGAGCTAAACCGAGCCCCATACATGTATAAAAAGTAAAGCGAACTCTCTAGTATTCATTTCAAGCAAGAGTGATAGTAACAAAAAGCTTTTTCCAGTGCATTCCAACATGTATTCCAAAGGAGCAAATCTCATTTCAAGGCTACATCCATAATACTTCCAAATATTTCAAGCAGAAAAGGGGAAAGCAACTAATAACATGCTCTACTTTTATGCATTCAAACAAATAACCATAACTGACCCCTAGAACATGCTCACATTTCCATTTCTAGATGCTTGAGTAACAAATATTTCAAAAATATAAGTGCAATATCACCCTAGCATGCTATACCATCCATAGCACCAAGCTCAAAGGCTCGACAGAGGGAAAACCAAAAAGAAGCAAGACACAGGAGGGGGGAAGAAGGTACCTCTTTGCAGCAAAAAGCAACACAAAAATTTTAAAAAGCACTCCTCAACTTCAATCCTTCCTCCAACAGTAAGAGGAAGCCAACCCAATTACAAATAAGCTAAAGAAGCAAGTGAGAAAAAAAAAATAGCAGAGTTTTCCCTCCCTTTCAGAGATTTTTTTTTGCCCACTAAAATCCTTTAAGTAGAGCTTAATAAAGACGGGATAAGAAGAAGGAGCGATTGAAAGATCGTATACGGTTCGAGGAATCGAACAGAGCAGACCCTCCATGCGGGCGGCTCGAGAAGCAGAGGGTAAGATCTTCGCATGGGATATGATCAACGACAATGATAAGGGGATGGGTCGTCTGCGAGATTGTCTCGCGTGCGAGAGGGACGAGCGTGGGAGTCCAACGACACAGACGGGCGAGAGACGGATCGAACGAACGAGCCACGTTAGGGCTGAGGCCCACGGGTTCGAGAGAAATAAGGGAGGAGGGGGAAAGATTGATTTAGGTTTAGGGATTAATAAATATTATTAATTATAATAATAATCATAATAAAATATTATTTATTATTATAATTAACACTTAAATGTGTATTTTTCTCCAAGACGTGCTGTTGCAATAAAACGAACATCCCCTTTAGGCAAAATCAATGTTCCGGACGCATCGGCGCAGTCGATTTTGTTATCCAGAGTCATTTAGACGACCTCTTCGATGATTGGGATGAAAACGCGTCGCGACCCGAATCACGTCAAAAACTCGGCTCGAATTCGATTAAACAGGACGACGAAGAGCGCGGCGACGCCAAATCAACGAGTACAGTCAATCTTAAGGCCGACAGACCTATAGGAATACTCCCTGAGTTCCTTCAGAGTAGCCTTACCTGCTAAGCAATGGTGGTCAAAACTACTATATGGAACGTCAAGTCGAGCGAAGAAAAGTTCAGAATTGCTAACGGGGAGGACTCCTTCACTAGTTTTCTAGGAGTAGTCGACAGAAAGGTCCTACAGCTAGATTCTAGGCTACTAAGGAGGGGAAAACTGCACCTCGATCGAAAGCGAGGTCAACAAGATTGAACTGGTTAGAATTGAGGTTGAACCGCGGGCTTGTAAATTGGCCTGGGTTTTAAAGAACTGGCCAGTTCTAATATTGTTCAGTTTTATCCTTTTTCATTTTNAAATATTATTAATTATAATAATAATCATAATAAAATATTATTTATTATTATAATTAACACTTAAATGTGTATTTTTCTCCAAGACGTGCTGTTGCAATAAAACGAACATCCCCTTTAGGCAAAATCAATGTTCCGGACGCATCGGCGCAGTCGATTTTGTTATCCAGAGTCATTTAGACGACCTCTTCGATGATTGGGATGAAAACGCGTCGCGACCCGAATCACGTCAAAAACTCGGCTCGAATTCGATTAAACAGGACGACGAAGAGCGCGGCGACGCCAAATCAACGAGTACAGTCAATCTTAAGGCCGACAGACCTATAGGAATACTCCCTGAGTTCCTTCAGAGTAGCCTTACCTGCTAAGCAATGGTGGTCAAAACTACTATATGGAACGTCAAGTCGAGCGAAGAAAAGTTCAGAATTGCTAACGGGGAGGACTCCTTCACTAGTTTTCTAGGAGTAGTCGACAGAAAGGTCCTACAGCTAGATTCTAGGCTACTAAGGAGGGGAAAACTGCACCTCGATCGAAAGCGAGGTCAACAAGATTGAACTGGTTAGAATTGAGGTTGAACCGCGGGCTTGTAAATTGGCCTGGGTTTTAAAGAACTGAGCAGGTCTAATATTGTTCAGTTTTATCCTTTTTCATTTCGTTCCATTGATTAAAAATAAGATATTTAAATTAAAGATATAGAGAATTGTTGTCTCAAAAAAATTGATTTGGAATATTATTTAAAATATTTAAAAGTGAAGTGTCTTAAAATATTATTTTTTAAATCAATAAAAATAATATTATTGCATCATTATCATATAACTTAAATTATATTCAATTATTTTTAATATTTATTATGCCATCCATCTCCAGTTGAATCATTAAACTTTGAATCTTGACATTTGATTCAATGTTTGGTGATGTTTTCACAACCTTGGGTATTGCTATCGAAATTATATTACAGTTGTTACTGCTTTCTCATTATTATTATTTCTTCAGGAAATAAATTTTCATCCTGAAGGACATATGTTGCATTATGGTCAACAAGTGCAGAATTCCACGTTGGAATTGGTGTGGGGTGAATTGAAGGCAGTCTGTGACTTTGCGAAGGTTCGTGAAGCAGTAAATCAGTTCAACCTCCGCAATCGTTGGAGGAAGCGCGGTGTTGCAATGATACCTACTAAATTTGGAATCTCCTTTACAACAAAATTTATGAATCAGGTATGTAGCTGAATTTCTTGACTTTATTTTCTGTTGCCCAAGCGAGGTTATACTGGTTTTTTAGTAATATTTAACTTGCAAAGGGATATACTGAATGGTATTAATTGTGGAAATAATTTCTATTATTGCAATACAGAATTTCTTCAACATTTTGCTGGTATGCTCTAAAATAAATGAATTAATGCTCATTAATATCTTTCTCCTGAATTTTTTTATTAGAGAAGTGGTCAAATGACGAGTCCATTTGATTTAAGAGAGAGAAGGGTAATTGGGGAGGAAAAGAAAGATGAATTAGAACTATACATAATGATTCTTCAAGCTATTGATGTTAAACCTGAAGGGAGTGTTTGATAGAATACTATTTATAGGATTTAGCTGTAGATTTAACTTACATCCCGCTAAACATAAAAAGAAAATAGAAATTAATCCAACTTTCCATTAAATTTATCGCATTCCGTCGTTATTCCTCGCATTTTGTCTACTTTACAATGTAAATCCAGATTTATTAAATCTAATTATTGGTCAGATTTACTGGACGTCGCTCTTCATAGCTGGCGAGGTCTACAAAGATCGTTTTTTATACAATATGCCCATGTCTTTCTAGTTCTATCTCTGCCTTTCTTAACATAAGTCAAATTTAAAATATCTATTTTCCCAATAAGATCATCAGATGATGGACGTTTAATGTGACCAAACAATCTAAGACGACTCTCTCTAATGTTGTCTGCCATTGGAGCTACGTTGACCCTATCGCAAATATATTCATTTCACATTTTGTCTCTAAGTGTGAAGCCACTAAACCACTTAGCAGTCTCATCTCAGCAATAGTTAAGTTTGTTTTATGCTTCTCTTTTAAAGGCCAACATTTTGCGCCATAGAGCATTACAAGTTTCACCACTATCTTATAAAATTTACCTTTCAATCTAAGCGGTAATTTTCTTTCACACAATAGGCCCGATGCATTCCTCCAATTCAAACATCTTTATCTTAAAACTCTTAATCTTAAAATCAAGAACTAGAAATCAATGTTAAGTGCTTAAATTTTCATTAATGATCTTACAATATTTACACTATCGACGATCTCTTTTTCTCAATATCAAATATCAATTTGTGTTGTATTATTTTCATTCTATAAGTAATAATGTGCTCAGTTTTTTTTAATAAAATACTAGCGATAATTAAATCATAAGTTAAAGCAAAATCTAATATTAGTCTTTCTTTTTCATTAATTACTTCAAAATTATAACCACCATGATTATTTCTAAAATATTCTACCACTCTACCAACATGTCTATTTAAATTTCCTCCAATAAAATTTCTTTCTTCATGAGATATCATTTTTATAATTCTTTTAGGTCATTTAAAAATTTTTCTTTTGAATTTATATAAAAAACCAATTGAGAAGCATAAGTACTTGTAATATTAAAAAAATTGTATCAACAAAATTCTTTAAGATTAATTCTATTTCTAATTTTATTAATTTTTACAACTTTATTTCTCAAACTTTTATTTATAATTATACTTACTCTATTTCTAGTACAACTCTTTAAACAAAATATCAATGTTGAAAACTTAAGTTATCGATTTCCTTAGTATTTTCTTCAACCCATTTAGTTTCTTGAATGCATAAGATGTTTATCTTCATCTGAACTAACATATGAATTAGTTTCATTAATTTACTTGTGAGAGTATATATATTCCAAGATCCTATTCTAATGTTAGTTTCATGGACTAACTTCTTTACCCCATTCGTCTGTAATGTGAAAACGCTTGCTTATTTGACACTACACTCGGACGCCAGTGTAGCGACCCTTGCACACTTTTCGCTGTATTCAGACCATACAACATGTCGCTTTCAAGCCCTAGCATTCACCAAAGAATTTAAAGGATTCATGTCATAATTTTTTGGCAAATTTTACGTTGACTGTCGACTAGCTAATACAACACTTCACTTTTCACATTCGAAGCTTGAGACTTGACAATGACAATCTTTCTATTTTGGATTTAATTCATGTAAAAAGTCGGACTTCAAAGCTCTTTGTCGGCGATAAAAAGTTGGGGTGTGGTGAGTCGCCCGTAGGAAGCCGTCGGTCGCTGAAATCGAAATCCCGTTGCCCGCTTCGAAAATACGTTTTAATTTACATATAGATTTAAGTTTAGAAAAATATGAAATCAAATTCACCCCATAATTTTCACAGTTTAAATGAAAGAACACTTACCTCAAACACTGTATCTATCCCAAGGGATAAACACAATACTTGAGGATGAGACTCAATCAAATAAACTAAAAAATATATGACGTCTGTTTGGTTCGCGAAACCGTTTTATTTGCAGACAAATTTCTCTATTTAATATGAAAAATTAAATATGATTTACTTTAAGCTAGGTTCAGAAAAGCTTCATAAAAGGACAAACCTCTATTGTTAATTACATTTTAAATGACCGAAGTCACTTAAAAATACTCTCGATAAAAGTCAGGAAAAATTATCTTCGAGGACTTGAAAAGGATGAGACTTTTCAATGAAATCAGACAAAGAGGTGTGAAAGAGGAATGACTCAAATTTGAAACATTTATTACAGAATCCAAAGAAAGAAGAACTAGGGGATGCTACAGATCCAGAGGAGATTCTCGGTGACTTCCTAGTGTACCCTATGGTTTGACTTCAGTTTATAGGAGAAATATTCAAGTATTTTATCCTTTCAATTTTATTTATTTAAGGCTTACATTCATGTGAAACGATCACACAAATAACCTAGAAGATGTGACGATCTAGGTCGTAACGAACGATAACCTCAGAATCTTAAAACGAGTTAAGGCTTAAATCATACAGCAGAGCTATACAAATGTCTAAAGAAAATGTTGAGGATTTATGTTGCGCTAGGCGAACAACCTCGAAATCCTATGGATTGTTGTTTTAATTTCTAGGAAATGAATAGTTTAGCTCGGGAAGACATGTTCTGCTGTTGAAGATGGTCGTGCTGCCCACCGCGCTAGTTCCAAGCTCCTTGTCGTGACGAGTTTTAGTTTTCTAGGGTGTCAGGTTATAATGTCAAATCCAGTGGCCCTATGATTGTAGTTCTTCAGATATTTTATAGAGAACATGTTCAAGTTGTATAGTGTATAGCATAACAGTAGAATATGTAGCACATGAAAAGTAGTAGAGTATGCAGTAAAGAAAGCAGTACAAGCATGCGGTGTAAAGAAAAGTAAAAGGTACAGCAGAGAAGTGATTATAAGATAATAACATGCTGTAAACATAAAACAAAATTGTATACCTGGGAGATCCGTTGTTTCTTAGGTGTAATTGATGCAACAGGTACAAACAACAAAACTTGAGGAAGCAGACTGAAATGCTTTATATGAACGAAAGCAAAGAAATGTCACCCAGAAAACTCGAGAAAGAACAGTAAATGACCCGTACGAGGAAATCGACAAAGCGATAAATCGATGAAAATCAATGAAAATTGTAGAAAACACGATAAAATCCTGAAAGAGGACAACGAGTGCTTTGTCTAAAAATTCCAAGGAAAACATATGAAAAAGTTCGAAAAGAGGGGGGACTGCAAACACTCGGGTCGGGGCTAGGCTTAACTATATATTAGTACTCGATGGTCGTCGAAGGCTACTCGGTGACCCGAATGTATAAAGCCCGCCACTCAACTAGAAGGGTGTCCTATTGAACCTAACTCAGGAGGGTATTTCTTAGCCTAAACAGGTGATCAACAGGTGGACAACCGATGTTTAAAATGTGTTTTATATTTTCAGCATGCACATATGTTTCAAACATGCAAAAAGTGGACTATATCAATTTTGTTTGTAGCGAAAAATGTAATTTTGTTTTAGAAAAATATGTATCTGTTCTTATCAAATTTGTTTTTTTATCAATTTTGAAAAGTAGTTGTCCATAAGTCGATCGCGCTGTCGGGCATAAGGCTACCAACAACCTAAGAAGGTTCGAGTCAACTCTCGCTAGTCTTGTGTCGGTGAATGATTTTGTCATCCTACAGCTCACCGGGTTCCTGAATTGGATCATGATGGGTTTCTGAATCGACTCCCGATGTCATAGGATGACATATCATTCTGTATCTCCGGTGTACCTTTCTCATCACCGCCCTAACCCCCAAAATAAAACCGACCTACTTGCGACCTTGCTTGATGGTTTCACGTATGACAAAATGCTATACGTGGATACTTATGTATCAGATATAAACATAAAAAACTGAATCAAGAAGCAAGAAAAAAAAGAACAAAAATGGGGTGAGAGAGAGGAGAGACTGATTCACCTAAAACATCGAAAAGAACGAAGGATGAATCAACTCTCAAAACTCATGACGAAAAGCCCTGAAAAGGAAACCCAGAAGATCCTTGAATCAATCCAAAAGGATATCATTTTTTCACGTGTTCATAAGTGGATCAACCCAAGTTAAAATGACCTCCTAACGCCGGTATCCAAACCCCAAATATATCTTTTATGAAATCAATTCGTCTCAACCAAGTATTCTCCCGAAATAAAATTCGGAAATCTCTCAAACTTCACAATTTAAATTAAAGGAAAATAATCCTGGGACGACGACCACTTTCAAAAATCATGCCAACATTAAAGCTATTCAATTCCAGACTCAATGAAAATCTTCTCGTATCAAATAAACATGAAATCCTCCGGCTAAAACCACATAGAAGCTCATGGCCGGGCTTTAACAAATAAATGAACAACAGCTAAGGCTCTTGGCCAAAGCAACCCACAAAGGAGGCAACTATTAAAACTCTCGGCTCAGGGCAACAAAGGGACAACTGCTAAATCCCACGACCAAAGATAACCCATGGAACAACAAGTAAGGCTCACTACTGAGGCAACCCTACTCAATTATATGAAGATATTTGATATACATAAGAGAGTACAAGATATAACCCTCATTTTGGAATAACAGATTTGATCCATCAACAATCATCCAAATCTTTCAAGTCCAACAAGACGGACTAGGTCAAATTAAGCCATCCTCAATAGGTCTTACGGGTAAGGCCAAAAACGCACAACCAAGCTCCAATTAGCTCGCGGGTAGGAGCCAAAAAAAGGGGCACAAAACAGGCTCTCAACAAGCCCTCGGGTAATGGCCAGAACAAATGAAATCAAGTTCCTCATCCAAACCACTTCTCGGATAAGAGCCAAACCAAGTAAATCCGAGCTCCAAGGAAAGCTAAAGCCGAGCCATTCAAGGCCAAAACAGGGTCAAAGCAAGCAAAACCGAGCCCCAATGGAGGCTAGAAACCGAACCATTCAAGGCTAAAACAGGGCCCGAGCATAGATTAAGACCCAAGCTCTAATAGAAATTAAAGTTCCAGCCACTCCAAGGTAAAACCGAGCCATTTAAAACCAAAGAACAACTCACATGCTTTTGAAACATCAAGATATGAAGCCAATATATGTCTCAAAAAGAACAGCGACATGAAAAACATATTCGGGTCACCAACTCAATTACTTCAAGCGTGGAACAGTTTCCAACATATATTCGAGCAAAAGATTGCTTCACGAAGAGATAAACCAAGCTATCAAAACAAGTTACATGGCTTTCGAAATTACAGAAAAATTTCTGATAGCATGCATTTCAGGCCAGGAAAAGCCACAGGGAATCAAAACCGAACTCCACATATATATGAAAAGCAAAACAAGTTTTCCAATACTTTATGCTAAGCAAGAGTGAATAAAAAAAAAGAAGCCTCGTAGTGCATCCCAACATGTATTCCAGAGGAGCATATGTTATGTCAGAGCCCATATTCATCACATTTCCAATTGCTTTAAGTAAAAAAAGAAAAGATAGAAGCTAATAACATGCCACATTCTCACTATCCTAAGCAAATAACCATGTCCAGTCCCTAAAACATGCTTGCCATTCTATTTTCACATGCCCAAGTAATAAATATCTCAAAGCATAGGCGCAATAATAAACTAGCATGCTGTACCATCCAACAGAGCCATTCTCAGTGGCTCGGCAGAGAGAAAATCGAAAGGAAGCAAGGCGCAAGGGGGGGAGGTACATCCTTAAAGCAGAATGTAATACAGGGATTTCAGAAAGAGAATACTTCACAACCTACACTCTCTTCAACAGCCAGAGGAAGTCAACCCCAGCACTAGGAACTAAAGAAGAAAGTGAGAAAAGAAATTTGACAGAGTTTTCCCTTCCCTTCGAAAAATTTCGGCTCTTTTGAAACACACCAAACAGAGTATCACATAAACCAGACAGAAGGAAAGGGAATGATTAGGGGATCACATACGGATCGAAGGATCTAGAAGAGCAGACGTCCCCATACGGACGTGCGAGAGGCAGAGGATGAGATACGATAAGGGAGCGAGGCAGAGAATGATCGTCCCGCGTGCGCGAGGCGAGCGCGCGAACGAGACTTCAACAGCACGAAGGAGCGGGTCAGGTGGAAGCGAGCGAGCCGAAGCTAGTGCAGAGGTCCACGGGGTCGAGACTTAGCAGAGGGGAGGGGAAGATAATGAAATTAGGTTATGATTAATATAAGGTATTAATTATAATAATAAAATATTGTTTATTATTATAATTAACACTTAAATGTGTATTTTTTCCAGACGTGTCGTCACGGTGAGACGAACGTCCCATTTAGGCAAAATCGACGTTCCGGACGTTGTCATCCGAAGTCGTTTAGGCAACCCCATCGACGATTGGGACAAAAACACGTCGTGATCCGAATCACGTCAAAAATTTGACTCCAACTCGATTAAACAGGACTGCGAAGAGCGCGACGGCGCCAAATCAACGAGTCAGTCAATCTTAAGGCCGACAAACCTATAAGAATACTCACCGAGTTCCTTCAGAGTAGCCTTACCTGCTAAGCAATAGCGGTCAAAGCTACTATATGGAACGTCAAGTCGAGCGAAGAAAAGTTCAGAATTGCTAACGGGAATGACTCCTTCACTAGTTTTCTAGAAGTAGTCGACAGAAAGATCCTACGGCTAGATCCTAGGCTACTAAGGAGGGGAAAACTGCACATCGATCGAAAGCGAGGTCAACACTCTTATAGGCAACATCTTGTAAGTAGAATGTAGAAAAATACAAGTTGAACATAAACTAGAACATAATTTTTATGATTGCTACACCGCGCACACATTAAAATTGACAAATGCAACATCCATAAGAACTTTATCATCTATGAAATTTTATTTTTAAGATAACTAATACTATTTGCACATGAATTATAGCACGATCAAAATATGATTGTGCAAATCTAATGAATCATGAGCCATAATGATATCGGACGTTAACCCAAACAACAAAAGAAGAATAAATATTTTGAACTTCAAATACGGGATTACAATCAGACAAACAGAAATAAGAAATAACAATAACACTAGACAATCTCAAATAGAGTTGGATCCTGGGGTGCTAATAGTGGTTGACGAGGGTTTGGAGGATGGTGGGTTAATGTATGGGGTGGTTAGCGAGTACAATACATAAAGGAAGTGGATTCTGATGGTCTGAGCAGTGAGAAAACAACGAGGGTTGATGCGGGAGGGCTGTCCAGAGTGACAACGACAATAATACAAATGGTCTGGAGCAGCAGCCAACAAGGCGCGTCCAGTTTAGGGTGCTGACAACAAGGGAGAAGGTGATAGTGAAGGTAATGGAAGATGACAACAAGTGGGAAGGGTAGCGAGGAAGATTCTGGAAGATGGTAGTAAGTGGGAAGGAGTAGGGCATAGGTTTTGGAGGCATCAACTCGTTGGAAGGGAAGGAACGGTGGCTGGGAAGGTAGAAAAAGGCAGGGACAACAACTCCTTGTTGTTCTATATGGTGGTAACAAGCAGAAAAATGGCTGACGACGGTTGGAAGATAGAAAACTGCAAGAAGAAACAACAAGGACAAATGTTCTGGGTTGCTACATCAGGCAAGGGGGACCGTGAGCGATGTGGGTAGGACGTGGATTGGGATATGGAAGATAGTCATCACATTGGGAATGAGACATAGCTAGAGCATCATCCGAACCCTTGGAAACAACTCTAAGAGGGAAGAAGAGATGTTGATGACTGTCTCGACATCAAACACTCCAAAACTGCTAATCCAAACTCTAATACAACAAATAGATAGGAACACGAGGCACTGTCGACGGGTCAGGTTGTTTGAGAATGCAGTCCTAATTGAGCGATAAATTCCGTCTAAGGTTAAATATGAGCGAGAGACCGACGACGAACATGTATCAAAGAGAAAGATGAAAAACTTTGAAAAGAGTCAACGAGTGCTCAATATTGTTAGGAGGTAAGCAGATGGGGGTTGGCGGTG
>NEWO01003998.1:3281-15069 GCA_003013225.1 Phalaenopsis aphrodite
ACTTCCCAAGTAATTTCCATAGATTTTTCTTCACTTTTCACCATGAATAGTAAATTTTCAAAATCTTCCAAATGTGCTTAAAATATATGGTGAAAATCCAAAATTTTTGCATAGAAGTAAAGCTTTTACCTCAAGAAACTTGGATATAGCAAATCTTACTTGATTCCACCAAGATATCTCCAAATTTCTCTTGCCCTAGCCCTCAAAATCATGAACTTGAGTTGGGGAAGATGATAGGAGGTGTTAAAAATGGTATTTTTGGACTTAAAATTCACTTTTAACCGTTCACGAACCGATTTTCATGAATCGGCGCTTAAACGCGGGTAAGTGGCGCTCAGGCAATTGCCTCTCAGGTTGGCTCACGCTTAAGCGCGATATGTGGCGCTTATGCCCCAATGCAAAATTTTTGAAATTTTTTATTTCAAGTAAAATGCACTATTAGCCTAAGAAAACCACCCTTAAATGGTCTCAAAGCACTTAAATGACTATTTTTACTTCCTTTAACTCCCTTCTCTCTCAAAAATCTCCATAATAATTAATTCAATTCAAGGCTAAAAATAACACAAATTTTAACAAAAACAAATTCACAAACAAGTACAAACACATTTAACACTTAGTTCTCTCTCCAAATAGTCTTGGATGAGAAAATTTTCCTAAGTACAAAATACTTAACACACATTTTACAATAAGTGATACAAACACTAAACACAAGACATAAACACTAACACTTAAAAACATGACTCCAAAGACACAATTCTTAATACTTAACTTAATGTCACTCTTCATTAGAAGGAACGAATTCTTGTCTCTCAGTAGTCTCTCTAAGAATATAGAGTTGATAAAATGAATGGTAGTGACGAGCTTTAATACTATCGTCTTCGATCCACTTTTGCTTAAGGAACATCGCCTTATTTGCTTCCTCTATATAACTGGTATGACTGAATTGCATCTTAAGTTGCCACCCAATATGTTCTAGATGAGCATGGAATTCAAGCACCTTAGTCTCTAATACAGATATAGTATTCTCTATCTGATTGATCTTCTCTGATATCCCTTCAATACTAATGACTAAGAAATTTTTAGAAATTTTCTCTAAATCTCTCTCTTTCTTAAACTTTTAGGGCTAAAAAGAATCAGGGGTGAAATTCCTTCACAAACCCCTTCTATTTATAGATCTAATTCTCCCTCATAACTTTTAGGTACGACTAGAAACTTCCAAGACACGTTTATTCCAACTAAATTGTAGTTTCAACTTCTAGAAATTGAAATTTGCACATGTGATTAAATTGTCGAGCTTAAGCGTCGGATCTGGGGCTTAAGCGCCAGTGCACATTTTTGCACCAACCAACTTAACGCCCAAATTCTCATTCTAACATGTCTAGGTCACTAAATAAACTCTAAAAATCAGATAATAAACTCAAAAATGCTACCCCAAATCTCTTAATCAGATCAAAGCAACAATCAAAGCAAAAACACACCGATAACTATGGGTTGTCTCCCACAAAGCGCTTGGTTTTACGTCGTCAGCCCGATGTAACTAGTGTTCATTTGGGTTTACCCAACATCATTCCATCATTATATTTATGTTGATCTCCTCTATAATAAGGTTTCATTCTATGTCCATTCACATTAAAAATTTTCTCAAAATTAGGATCT
This sequence comes from Phalaenopsis aphrodite, assembly GCA_003013225.1. Taxonomy (NCBI): domain Eukaryota; kingdom Viridiplantae; phylum Streptophyta; class Magnoliopsida; order Asparagales; family Orchidaceae; genus Phalaenopsis; species Phalaenopsis aphrodite. The sequence continues at coordinate 4,938 of NEWO01003998.1, forward strand.
TTAAAATCCACAGCTCCATACGGATAAACTATTATCACAACAAACGGGCCCATCCATCTGGACTTAAGTTTGCCTGTAAATAATCTTAACCTTGCATTATATAGCAAAACTTTTTGCCCTGGCTGAAAATTTTTAGTAAGAATCTTTTAATCATGCCACATTTTCATCTTTTCTTTATAAATCTTAGCACTCTCATAAGATTCATTCCTTATCTCTTCAAGCTCATTTAATTGTAACAATCTTTTCTCACTAGCATCTTTTAAATTATATTTGAAGTCTTTAATAGCCCAATATGCTTTATGCTCAAGTTTAACTAGTAAGTGACAAGCTTTCCCAAATATTAGCCTATATGGGGACATTCCTATAGGAGTTTTATATGTAGTCCTATAAGCCCACAAAGCATAGTCAAGTTTAACTGACCAATTTATTTTTGTTGGATTCACATATTTTTCCATAATTCTTTTAATTTCCCAATTGGATAATTCAGCCAAACCACTTGTCTGAGGAAGATAAGCAGTAGCAATCCTATGATTTATACTATATTTCTTTAATAACTTCTCCATAATGTCATTTCGGAAATGACCTCCCCCATCAGTAATGATAACTCTCGGCATCCCAAATCTACAAAATATGTTCCTTTTCAAAAAATTTGCAACACTTTGAGCATCACATTGAGGTAAAGCTACAACTTCTATCCATTTAGATACATAGTCCACTGCTAACAGAATATATAAATTTTTGAAAGATGGTATAAATGGTCTCATGAAATCTAATCCCCAAACATCAAATATTTTAACTTCTAGCATATAATTAAGGAGCATCTCATTTCTTCTAGAAATATTACCTACTCTTTAACATCTATCACAAGTTTTTATATAAGCATTAACATCTCTAAAAATTGTAGGCCAATAAAATCCAGATTGTAGAATTTTTTATGTTGTTTTATCAACACCAAAATGTCCCCCAAAATCAGAATTATGACATTTTAGGATAATTTCATAAGTTTCTTCTAATCGTACACATCTTCAAATGATCAGATCATTTCCTTATTTATATAAATATGGGTCATCCCAAAAATAAATCTTAGCTTCAGAAATAAATTTCCTCATTTTTTGTTATGTCATTCCATAGGGTTTAAGATCACTAATAATATAGTTCACAATGTCGGCATACCACGAAACACACCACTCATTTACAGTGAACAATTTTTCATCTGGAGTTCATTAATTCCTTTTTAAAGACAGAGTGGTTTTTCTAATTCAAGCTTGGACAAATGATCAGAGATTTGATTTTTCAGTTCCCTTCTGATCTATTATTTCAAAATCAAATTCTTGTAAAAGAAGAATCCATCTTATAAGTCTCGATTTAGTATCCCTCTTTTTCATTAAGTACTTAATAGCATAATGATCTGTATGCACTATACAATGAGTTCTAATCAAATATGATCTAAATTTATCAAAGGCATATACTATTGCTAATAACTCTTTTTTAGTTGTTATATGATTAATTGAGTTTCATTAAGAGTTTTACTAGCATAGTAAATAACTTTGAAAATTTTATCATATATTTGTCCTAAAAGAGCTCCAATAACATAATCACTTGCATCACACATAACTTCAAAAAATTTTTCCCAATTTAGTGAAACTATAATTAGTGCAGTCATTAATTTTTCTTTTAATAATTTAAAAGCTTTTAGGCATTCCTCATCAAAATTGAAAATTGCATCTTTCTCTAGTAAATGGCATCAAGGCTTAACAATCTTAGAAAAGTCCTTAATATATCTCTTGTAGAATCCAGCATGTCCTAAAAAACTCCTAATTTCCCTTACATTTGTTGGATAAGGTAAATTAGCGATCACTTGAATTTAAGCAAGATCTACTTCCATACCATTTTCTGATATTTGATGATCTAATACAATTCCTTCTGCTATCATAAATTAGCAATTTTCCCAGTTAAGGACTAAATTTGTTTCTTCACAACACTTAAGAACTTTAGATAAATGTTCTAAACATGAGTTAAATGAAGTTCCAAACACTAAAAAGTCATTCATAAAGACTTTATTCCCTTTTTTTATTAAATCACAAAAAATTGCCATCATACATCTTTGAAATGTAGCGGGAGCATTACATAAACCAAAGGCAATTCTTCTAAAAGCAATAGTACCATAAGGACTGGTAAATTTTGTTTTCTCTTGATCCTTAGGAGATATTTGAATTTGGTGATAACAAGTATATCCATCCAGAAAATAAAAATATTTATGCCCAGCTAGTCTATCAAACATTTGATCTAGAAAGGGTGGTGGAAAATGAGTTTTCCTAGTGGCAAGATTTAGTTTTCTATAATCAATGCATATTCACCACCCTGTAACTTGTCTAGTAAGTATTAACTCATTATGCTCATTCACAATTACAGTTACTCCTCCTTTCTTAGGAACACAGTGAATTGGACCAACCCATGCACTATCTGAAATAGGGTAAATAATTCTAGCATCTAGCCACTTTAAAATTTCTTTCTTAAGAACCTCTTTCATAACAGGATTCAATCTCCTTTGTGGATCAGCCCTGAGTTTGCAATTTTCTTAATATCAGTAATTGTCCATTCGAAGGCTTTTTTAAAATTTTTCAAAATTTTCATCAGTTTTTCTTCTTCTTCCTTCGTTAACTTCGAAGAAATTATAACAGGTAAAGTAGACGAATCTCCTAAAAAGGCATATTTTAAATGTTCAAGAGTAATTTCAACTCAAGTTTTGGAGGTTTTTTAATAGATGGACAAAATGATTTATCTTTGTCTATCGTGTCCAAAATTTCAAAACTTTCTTGTACATAACTTGAATCTTTCTTAAAAAGGTTTACACTTTGATCTAATTCCTCTTCTTGCTCACGTTCCAAATCTTTTTCTTCAAAATTTTCTTCATAAGTAGTCTTGAAATGGCATTCACTCAGATATCTTATAACATCAAATCTATAGCATTCATTATCTTTACCTTTTGCAGAGTATTCCATTGATTTTGAAATGTTAAATAATAATAGTTTTGATTATTGAAGTGCATTATTAATTCCTCTATCTGCATATCTATCATTGCTCTTCCTGTGGCTAGGAAAGGTCTCCCAAAAATGATAGGTATCTCTTTATCTTCCTCCATATCTAGCATAATGAAATCAACATGAAAGATAAATCGATCCACTTTTACTAGGACATCTTCTATAACTCCTTTAGGATAGGTTATTGAATGATCTGCTAACTGCAAAGTTACATTATTAGGGGTTATTTTTCCTAATCTCAATTTTTTTTAAATATTGATAATGACATAAGGTTAATGCTTGCACCTAAATCACATAAAGTTTTCTCGTAAAATCTGTCTCCTATTGCACATGGAATTATAAAGCTATCAGGATCCTTAAGCTTTTCAGGAAGTTTCTTCTGAATTATAGCACTGCACTCCTCACTAAGTGCAACAGTCTCATTATCTTTAAACTTCTTTTTTTCTGTTGAGAATATCCTTCATAAACTTTACGTAGCTTAGCATTTGTTCTAAGGCTTCAGCAAATGGAATATTGATTGTAAGCTTCTTAAATATTTCCAGAAATTTTGAAAATTGCTTATCCAACTTTTGTTGTCGAATTCTTTGAGGAAATGGAGGTGGTGGTTTTTCTAAATCAATTTCCAATGAAGAAATAGGTCTTTCAGAATCTTTCGGAGCGTCCTCTTTTGATTCTTCAATTTCTTCTCTCTATTTCAATCTCTTTTTGAACCCTACCTTCCAACTCTCTTCCGCTTCTAAGTTGTATGGCTTTAACTTGTTCTTTATTCTGGTCTTTTTGATTTGATTCCGTATACTAGGAAGTGTTCCTTGAGATCTATTACTTAATGAACTAGTGATTTGCCCAAGTTGATTCTCAATATTTCTAATTATAGCTCCTTGACTTTGTAACTGATTATCCATTTGTAACACCATTTCTTCTATAGATAATTTCTTATCCTTAAATTTTGTATTACTGTTGATTCCTAGAGGATAAGTAGATCTATAAATATTATTCCCTTGGTTGTTCCAGTTTCCCAATGAGTTTACTTGGTTGTTCCCCCATTGCTGATTATTACCACCCAAATTGTTATTCCAGTTAAAGTTAGGATGGTTCTTCCAACCTGGGTTATAATAATTGGAATATGGGTTATTCTACTTATTATTTATGACATTCAAAGTCTCTAATGATGTTTGAAAATCTATCATTTTGCCTAATGAATTCTCTTCAATTATGGAAATTAATTTAGAAAAATTCATTCTAAATTGGTCTAACTTCCTTGAAATTACAACAACTTGATTTGCTAACATAGTAAATGCATTAGTTTCATGAATATTGGCTACTTTCTTTGGATTCACCCTCTTAGAAGGCCATTGAAAATTATTAGTAGTCATCTCTTCAATTAAAGCATAAGTGTCATGACATGGTTTTGACATCAGTGAACCACCTAGATCTAAGAGAACCAATTAATCCATTATAAAAGATTTGAATTATTAACCAATCTGGTATAGCATGGTGTGGACACTTTCTTAAGAGTTCTTTAAATCGTTCATATGCTTCATAAATAGATTCTCCTTCAAACTGATTAAAAGATGTAATATCATTTCTAAGCTTCGCAGTTTTTTGTGGTGGAAAATATTTAGCAAGGAATTTTTGTGCTAAATCACCCCAAGTTCTGATAGATCCAGGTGCTAATGTATTTAACCACATCTTAGCTTTATCCCTTAGTGAGAAAGGAAATAAGTTAAGTCTTATGGCATCATCTGAAACACCATCGTATTTAAATGTAGCACATAATTCTAGAAAATTAGTAAGATGTAAATTTGGATCTTCAGTTGATGATCCTCCAAACTGATTAGTTGATACCATTTCGATAATAGCAGGTTTAAGCTCAAATGAATTATCCACTACAGTAAGTTTTTGAATACTACAATGAAGTTCAACTACAGTAAGGTTGGCATAATCTCTTAAAGGTCTAAACTCTTGATGAATTTCAACATTTTGATTATTTTGGTTTGTCATTTCTGTAATTTTTTTGGATTTTCAAGATTTTTAATTTTTTTGCTTTTTCTGATTTTTCTAATAATTCTTTCTAATTTAGAATCGTAGGGCACTAGTCTTTCAGAACCTGAACTACGCTTACACTAACATAAAATAAAATAAAACATACAAAATAAGATACAATATTTAAAGTTTAAATAAGACTTTCTAAAAATAGAAATTTACTTAGTTTTCTTCCCAGACAACGACGCCAAAAACTTGATCTCGACTTAATGCTTATGCACAGTATAGCTATAGTTCTGATGGTATTTTTCACTTATATTTGCTTATTTTGCAATAAAACCAAAAACTTGATCTTGAAGAAAAATAAGAATTTAAAATTTTAATTTATTTATATTTATATTGGGATACTACGCAAGTATATGTATCGTTATCACGTAATATAGGACTTTTTGATTAAGACCTGAATATCGAACCCACGAGGAAGATTATGCAATATGCACTTTTTAGAAAGTTTTTCTATTTTTAAAAAGATAATTACTTAAACTAAAAATGATTTTTGCAGGAAAATAAAATTTAAATATTTTTGGTATTTTTGATATTTTAACGAGTAGTAACAACTTAAAAAATAACTAAAGTTTTTGTACAAAAAAAGTACTTAAAATAAAAATATCTTTCTTCTTATCATGAATTAGTAATAAGTATAAGAATTTTGTTGCTGAAGTATGTAAATTGTGTTGTGTCAAATATGAGTAATAATATTCTTTACCCTTACTAGAGATGCTATAAAGAACATTCCTTAATTTAAAGTTTGAATAGTTCTGAAGACCGGCTAGGCAGGGAAGATGCTAGCTCTCACTCTAGAGTTCCCTCGATTCCCTCCACCTGGAGGCTAACATTCTTGTATCAGAACCTAAAATAATAAACCAAGTTGGAGGCTTCAACCTGTCACTTTAAAGTCCTCTAACTCTACACCCATCAATGAATATTTTCCCATTTATTTGCACTCAATCATATGAACTACATTCTCATTCATATAACCTCATGTGATTCTTTTAAATTGCTAACTGAGACAATACCGGCCCGATTCTTACATGTTCTCACAATAAAATTTAACATATGGATTGGTCAAATCAAGAAGTAAATGAAGTGCATGAATTTAAATCATCACAACTTCTTCCAACATTAAAGATCAATACTCTCCATAACTTCCATCCAAAACTTAATCTCTTATCATTTTAAGAAGAAAGATAAAGAAAACTACTCAGAATTCATGGAGAAAATAAAACCACACTTTAGTTTAAAAGAATAAATCATTGTCAAACCAACAACAACTCTTGATTAAAACCAAAAGTAGTCTAAAACAAAAAGATAAAAACTCATCTCAAGTCCTCCACCAAACTCTTGAAGTTTCTTTAAATCTCTTCTCTTTTACAATCACTCAAAACAAAATAAAAAAAAGGATAAAGTAAATAAAAAGCGGTTCCTAAGAATCTCTCCAAACTAACTCTCAAGAGAAGAACTTTCAAAACTTGCCAATATTTTTATGACTCTTTTCTAAGTCCTCTCTTCCTTCTTTTATAGTTTTTCAAGAGGTGCCTTGGGATCTCTTCAAAATGTGTCTTGATTCGATGTACTTGTCCAATAGACGCATCCTTTCATGATAATTTTCATCCATGGTGGTTACAACAACCTATTAAGCTAATGGGTGCCTCAAAAACCTCTTTCAAATTCGTGAAAACCAATTTTACTTGTCTAGTAACAACCACTGGCGCTTAAGCGCGGGGTCTCAGTGCTTAGGCGCGACCTTCTTTGTTCAACCGGCGCGTAAGCGCCGAATCTGGCGCTTAGGCGCCAAAACTCTTTTGCATAAATTTTCACATTTTTTCTCCAAATTTGATCCTTTTTCACTCCTTTAAGCATTTTTTTCCATTTTACTTGTATTTGTAATAAAAACACAAAAATATCTTCCATTAAAACACAATATCTCAAAAATAGGTATAAAAATGTGTTTAAAAATACTATATATTTTAGGTGTATCAATATCGTCTAGAGTATTTTAATTCATTATGATCAGACATTGCTCACCATGACTTGAAATTTTGAGGGTTTGTTCCTCATTACAGAGACTATGTCATTTGATTTTTCCAAGGTCAGAGGACATCTCTATGCTTCTAACCTTAATTTTAAAGCTAGTGTAACCATTTTGGCTTATTTTAATTATATAAATTAAAAGATCATTTGGAAAATTAGTGGAATAATTTTAGTATGTTTCTTGTGGTTAGAGAAGTCTAGGAAAAATATCATGATGTCTTGAATTGTCTTGTAAATTTCTATATTTAATTATATATAAATATCTTGTGTTAATTTATGTAAATTATATACTTATCCAAAATTGACCAAATCAATCCCACATTATTCATAAAAATCATGTTTATCCACTGTAAAAATTTGAAAATTATTTGATTAATTTAAAGAATTAAAGTTGATTTTCTAAGGAACCTTGTATTTTTATACGAAAATAATTATATTAAATTAAATACACTTGGGAAAATTATGAAAAGTGGTTTGAGTTCCTTGTTATTAGGGGCACTTGGGAAAAATAAAAATTATTTTTAGAAAAATCCTTAATTTTTTTAGCTATATTTTGAATTTAAAAATAATTAAAAATCCCAAGAATATTAAAATATTTTAAAATGTACCTAATTGTTCTCTGATCACTCGGGACTCATTGAAATTTTTTTCCTAATTTTCCTAAATTAAAATAAATTTTAAATGCTTAAAAATGAATTTTCCTTATTTTCCCCATTAAAATAATTATAATGATTAAATTTAAAAAATCATAAAAATACAAAATTTGATTGTGTGAGTTATGAACTAAGAGGAGTCTAATAAAAATATAAAAATAATTTTGGTAATTAAAACATTATTTTCTACTTGATTAAATCATTAAAACTTGTTAATAATTAAATATTAATAATAAAATTAAATTAAAAAAAATAATGTAATTTTGTCTAAGTATTTCTTTGACCTAGGAAAACCTCTAATAATTTTCTGATAAATAAAAAAACTTTATTTTGTATAGACAAATAAATCAATTTCTAAAGAATCTTATTTTATGGTTTTAAATAAATATTTAAATTAAATTAAATTTTAAGAAGTCCACATATTCTCCTCTAACAATATAATTACCTCATGGATATGACACTCTAAACCCTCAAAGTCATTTGAGTTGTGGTTAATGAGTTATGAGGTGAAGTGCCACAAGGGCAAAACAGTCATTTTAGACTTTGGTGCCTTAATCAAAATTTAGGATTAACCAAAAGAAAAAAAATGAATAATTGTGATCTTAATAAACATGTTTGGATGATTGAAATACAATGGGATTAAAAGGTAGAAACTCACTCAACACCCTTGCACAACATCAACAAAATCATAATTCTTCTAATCTTCATGACTTTGAAGTCGACTAAGATCAAACGATTCTTAAGTGATGGGCTTAAGATAGAAAGATGATAATTTATCTTTCTTAAGCTCAAAGTTGAGAATGATTTGACTATTTAATAAGAATGCATATCACTTAAATTAAAATTTTGATGCTCACCATTTCACCTTTCATGATTGTTAAAGGCTTAGTAGTGATCTAGGCTCAATGTCTAAACTCAATTGATCGGATTTAGAAGATGACATGATTGATGATTAACATCTTTAAACACTACAAGCCTGACTTTAATTATAGGCACCATAATCTTTAAATGACCTAAAATTGCCTTAGGGGGCACCCACTCACATAACCTTTAAATGAAACATCAATTGATTAAGTGGGTATTCTATCCTCGGGACAATTAAATTGTCAAGTTTCATCAACCACAACATTCAAAATATAAGACAACTCAAAATTTAATTACAAACATTACAAAACAACAATTGCAACTAAATTAAGACATCTCTATCGGATGATCGGGAATCCCTCGGAAGACGTAAACTACAATTGCTAACGAGATTTCCCATGATATAAATGAAAGTATGGAACTCATTAAGTTGAGTTTAGTAAATTCATTTGGACTAAGGAATCTGAAAGAAAATAATGGTACCGGAACGAGAGAACCACGGGATCTTAACCAGTGTCGATCTAATCAACTTAACATGCCCATAATATTTAAATGATCATAACCATAGGAACATTTGATTTGAAATCATAACTTGACACATTAGAAAACTTAAATTTGTCATAACGAGGAGCTTGAAGCTAGCCTTATGGGCAGCACGGCCGTCTTCATCAGCAAGAGAGCCTATAACAACATATCTTTCCTTGGAATTAAACAACAAGCCATAGGATTTCGAGGTTGTTTGCTTATGCAACATAAATCCTCATCTTTAAGCCTTTTGTATAGTTCTGTTGTATAATGGAAGCCCTAACTCTTCTTAGAATTCCGAGGTTGCAGTTCGTTACGAGCAGAATTTTCATATCTACCAGGTCATTTGTGTGATCGTTTCACATAAATGTAAGTCCTAAAATAAAAAAAATTGACAGGATGAAACATGTAAATATTTCTCTCCAAAACTGAAACCAAACATTAGGATAGCTTGAGAAGTCACCGAGATTCTCCTCAGGATCTGTGACATCCCTTATTTCTTCCTCCTTTGGACTCTACAACAAATGTTCCAAATTTGAGTCATTCCCGTTTCACACCTCTTTGTCCGATCTTGTTGAAAAGTTCTATCCTTTTGACTCTTTGAAGATAATATTCCCTGATTTTTATCGAGAATTTTCTTAGGCGACTTCAGTTATCTAAGATGTAATTAACTGTAGGGACTTGCCCTTATAGGAAGCTTTAATACGAAGAATTAAATAAGGTTTATATTAAGCTGGGTATATTTCCTAGGTCAATCTCCCTAACACACATGTCACAAAATATTAGTGTGACTTCTCTATCCCACATGGCTGTTGAACCGACTGCTTTAGTCTTAACCAAGGCATTACAAACAAAGAAAAAGGAAAACATTAATATTTCAGATCAACCAAAGAATATACATTAGCCACCACCCAACTCCCAACACAATCACCACCCACCCCAACACAGCCGCTAGCCAACCCCCAACACATCCAC
>NEWO01004010.1:3088-15024 GCA_003013225.1 Phalaenopsis aphrodite
TATATATATATATATATATATATATATATATATATATATATATATATATATATATATGTATGTAAATTAAATTTCTTCCTGAAGTGGGCGACGAGATTCTGATTTCAGCTATCGATCAGCTTCCAACGGGCAACTCCACGACCAAAATAGTGTCGACAACCATAAAGATAAACTCTTATTACAATAAATAGCTCTGACCACCTGAACTTTTGTTTTCCCAAAAATAATTTCAATCTTATATTGTATAATAAAACCTCTTTTCCATACTCAAAATGTTTTTTTAATATGCTCTAATCATGCCTAATTTTAATTTTCTCCTTAAAAATTCTGACATTTTCAGAAAATTCATATCTCATCTCTTCAAGCTCATTTAATTACAATATTTTTTTCTTACCAGTATCTTTCAAATTATAATTGAACTCTTTAATATCCCAATAAGCTTTATGCTCCAATTCAATTGGTAAGTAACAAGATTTCCATATATGATCCTACATGGTGTCATTCTTATAGAAGTTTTGTATGCAGTCTTATTGACCCTTAATGCACTATTAAGTCTAGTAAACTAATCTGCCCTTTTAAGATTTACAGTTTTTTCCAATAATCTTTTAATTTCTTGAATGGATGCTTCTTCTAAAAAACTGATTTGAGGATGATAAGTTGTGGCAATTTTGTGTTTAATCCCATACTTTTGAGTTAATGTGTCAATTGTTCTGTTCTTAAAAAGGCTTCCCCCATCTGTATGGATTACTCTAGGCATTGCAAATGAGTGGTGGCATAGGCTTAGGGGCAAGTAGAGGTGAAAGGCTAGATAGTTCTGATGCAGAATTGAGATGTTAAGGAATCAGCCATAAGTTAGCCAATTTTCTTTGCTAGCACCGGGAGGAGGTAAAGAATAAGTCATGTTTCTATTTGTCACAATACTTCAATTTTTTCATAAATCACTTGAATTTTGCATGGGCTAAAATCTCTTTACAAGGGGAAAGGTTTTCCATAATATTCAAACTCGCTCTTATATTTTATGAAGTTGTTACATTTAGTTATTTCTTATTTTTAACTCTTTAGTAGTAATTTTTAGTTAGCATATCATTTTAAACCTCTTATTGTTTAAATTTGTAATTTAAATAGAAATTCTATAAGTTGATTTTTAGAGTTACCACTTTCCTCATGGGATCAACACTGAGATTTTTAAGGAAAATCCTATATTACTTGAAATGATATGTATACTTGCGTAGCACCCCTAGTGTGAAAATTTATTATATAATTCATAAATCATTACATTTGTTCACACTAGCCGCTATATATAATTTGAGATATATTTTCTAGCAAAATTTTGGAGATTAAAAATGCACGTAATTGCGAGCCGGGTCACCAACTAATAGAAGAAATGACCAAAAAAAATTTTAATGGCTCGCAGAGAGAGTTACACCCCAGAAGGTAACCAATATTCATTAGTGATGTGTTAGCTAATATCCCAAGTAGTTGCAATTTCTAGAAAGTTAGATAACATGGGGATGAATCTAGTGTAAGGAATTCCACCTAATGATTGAATTATTCATAAACTAGTGATAGATTTGAGCATTTTTGTCTTAGAAACTATTAATGCCATGAGAAACCATGAGCATAATCCATACTCCAACACCTACAACTAGGCTAGAGAAACCACCCAAATTTTCTTGGAATAATAAAAACATACAATGGGAAAGCACTCAGAACAATCTTGTAGATAGTTGAAAAATCCAAGGAAATTTCCCCTAGAGGCAACAATACCCACTCAGATTCCATGTTAATTCCCAACCATCACAAATAAAATCACCTATCAAGGAGCTAATTATTTAAATGGGGAACAATTTACAGAGCCAAGACGTAGCCATCAAACATCTTGAAACTCACTTGGACTTGGAATAATTGGCTAGATTAATGAATAATATAATCCTTAAGGCACTACCTAGTAACACTGAACTAAATGCAAAAGAGTAAAATTTGAAGAGGAGTGAGAGCTGATGAAGAAAAATGAGCAAGCAATAAGGATGAGAGCACTCCTATGAAGTTTTTTTTAGGAAAGTGACTTTGGAATTCAGATTGATCCAGTTGAAAGACTTCCACTTTCATTTCCTCAAATGCTACAGAAGCACAAAAAATTTCCTGGTATTTTTCTCATTCCTTATGTTATAGGAACCGAGTTTTTGAAAAAGGCTTTTTGTGACCTAGGTGCCAGTGTCGATTTTATGGCTTTAAATATTTTCAAGTTGCTTGGAAGAGGACAAATTAAGCTTTCTAAATTGACACAACAACTAGTAGATCAACCTATAACTCGTGCTCTATCACAGTGGATAAATTCACCTTTCTAGTTGATTTTGTGATTTAGATCTAAAAGCTATTAAAGAGATGCATGGGATTTTTTGGAGACCATTCTTAGCCATTAGAAGGGCTACTAATGATGTTTATGATGGGAAGATAAATTTGAGAAATAATATTCAAGAAGTTACATTTAATGTTAGGGCTATAATGACGTTTATGAGTGGAAGATAATTTTAAGAAATAAAATTCAAGAAGTTACATTTGATGTTTTAAGATCACCAAACCTTCCTTATGCCTCTATGAATGATCAAAATCAGAGAACTAAACTGGTGGCTTGGGTAATAAAAATCCAATTTGTTCCCTCAGATGACTTGCAATGGGATGGAACTGAGAGAGTAACATCACTAAAGGATTATAAAGAAAATTCAATACAACCTGAAGTTGAGATGCATGATCAAGGATTATTGAATTGGCAATTTGATTTAGGATTATTTTCGAGACTTTGTATAAGTGGGGAAGTTAAACCAAGCATTTTCTTAGGATATGTGTATTAATTAAATATTATTTCAAAATCAAACCAAATCATAAAAGCATTTGACAAGCATATGGCTCAACATGCATAGAATTACCTAAAGTAATCCTAGCAAGTTACTCAAACGAGCCAAATGTGATAGTACCTTCTTTAGCCTGAAAAAATGATAGGGCACAAAGAGGCAATATTTCCCCTATCTAATTTGATTATAATCATCACTTGATTGTCCATTTGATTGTATCGAAGCGACTATAATCAAAATATTCAAAAAAATTCCAAGTAAATCACAAAGATACAATAGTACCAGTGCATATGATAATGCAGCGACTGAAGTGCCAATTGTGTGAAAAAAGGATAGAATAGTGTTAATTTTCTAACCATAGCAACTGATAGCAAAAGTGAAACTAAAGGGATCATCAAGAACCATAAAAAGAGTGACTCAAGGATGAGTCCAATGTCATAATATTGTAACCAAGGCTCTTAGAGAAATGGAGAAAGTCTATCATCCCCAAACGAGTTGCCAATTTATTTTTGTTCTTTCATTCTGAGTGATCAACTTGTTTATTCATTATCATTATAGTCTCATTTCAAATATACTTCATTACAAATCATTCAAATAATTTAAATAAGAAAGGGTATAAAAAAAAGAGAATACAATGAGAGCAGAAAAACAAATTAAGAGAATGTGAAAAGCTTATATTTAGGTGATCCTCGTTTGACAAGACAAAAATGTATGTTAAAAAATAAATCAGATAAGAACATTTTAGAACCACATTAATGAATAAATCCTTAATATAAGAAAACCCACATACCAAAGAAACAATTTTTTTTCTTTGTTCTAGGTTCAAGAGTAAATCCTAAAAGAACTTGTTCCTTTGGTTAATTGTATCTTAGGGGATACCTAAGAATATTCTCGATTAATTAGAAGTCCTGCTTACATTTTATGATAACTAGAGAGATATGTAGACCAAATGGAAATGATTACATCAAGATGGAATGTCTCAGTGCTTTAAAGACTCTATCGAGCCAAATGAGTGGAGAGAAAGTTTCTCACATTCAAAAGCTCTTCAAAATTTGAGCCCTTATGAGGTAACTGAGTCATCAAATAGGATCGTCTCAATGCTATAAGGCCATCTTAGGCAATAAGGCTAGAGGGAGAATTACCATATGTCAAATGGGCAATGACCAGTCAGCTAATTAAGTTCCGCTAGATGACGCTAACAATATGTTAGCCTTCAAAGGAAAGTTAGAAAAATCCTAATCAAGTAAAAGCATCCTAGTCAAAATTCTTTAGATCCATCATCCAAAGCTATTACGACCCTATATTTACCAAGTTGTGAAGGCAGTCGATCCAACCTGACCAAAGACTCTTTCTCAGCAACCTCTATGTTGTGTCATTAAAAGAATCCTAGGTGCTCTAAGACTAGAGGAATGAAACCTCTACTTTATACTGCCCTATATAAGTGGATGACGGGCCAATACTTAGTACAGGACAATTTGATCGTACAACACAATTTCAAGGGTTAAGTAGCAATACAATTAGAGAGTATTGCATATCGATCCTATAGAGAAAGTGTACTAACTATTTTGGTATAAAATTCTCTAGTTTATAAATCTGTTGAATCTAGCTTAGCATTTTGCATAGAGGATTTATTTTAATTCTTAAACTTATTAAAATATATTAGATTATTGGCTGAAGAAATAGAAAAAGAAGTGAAAGATATTTAAAGTTCTTTCAAGATAGATGAGGCTCATGGCTCTATGATTCAGGGATCATGGTGATTTTGGATTTTCTAAATATTTTCCTATGTTATTGTTAACAATCAAGGATATCTTACTTCTTATGCCTAAGGTTATTTCAAAAGAAGCCTAAAAACTGTGAAGTTGAGGCTTCCTCTGTACCCACAACATCCTGTGTGATTATTTTAATCTGTTAAAAGAATACGAAATTCCATTGAAATATGTCTGTTCTCTTAGAATTTTGTGGTTAACCCTTCATTCCCACCACAGAATAGTTAAAAGACATACTAGATTGGGAGTAAATTAAGATTAGAGATTAACCAGCAACATAGGCCATGAAAGCATGAGAAATTGTATAGGAAAAAGCTCTCATAAAACATGAAGAAAACCACAGCTCCAACATCACAGAGATACGAAAAAAATACTAGCCATGCATACTCAAGAAAACCACAAATAAAAAATCCAAGTAGATTTTCATTACAAGAAATCAACAAGAGTATAAACTTACAATAAAACTTGTCTTCTCAACAAGAATAACATCTTTCCCTCTCATACAATAGATCACTTAACAACTCACATGAAGTAGCTCCTCTTATGGTTTAAATTTAAAGAATAGAGAGAATCCCAAAAGGAACACTTTATCTGATAAAAACCCTACCTTTCTTACTACCTCTAGCTACCCATGATAGCCTATGCACAACCTCATGAGTTTATTTATAGGCAAAGCTCGCCAAAGACAATAAAATTCCTGACAAATTGGTGTTATTTGAGTTTGAACTGATGAGCGCATGTGAGTGCGTGGGTACTTTATACTGGGTGGGAACACTGAACACGGACGGGCTCCTTAGTTGAAGTGGGCACCCCATATTAGTGGCACTGGTTATATTTTTCTTGTTTTTATTCTATTTTGGTCCAAATTCTCCGTTAACCCTGTGTCCAAAACAATTATGTTAAAAATTTCCTTTCACAAGCAGAATATCAGTTAAAAAGAATTAAAAGTATGGGAAATGGCCCACCTAAATATCATATATTTCACTCTTATAAAATCCCCCAAACTAACCCATTAATTTCCCTCAAATAGGCACATGGCTCCGCTTAGATTATTATGAATTGTATAGTACTCCTATAGGTTTCTAACTATTCAACATATTTATCAAGACTAAATAAAAGTTCTTAAATGTCGTTAGGACAAATTTTCATTAATGGTGAATACTTAACCTTTCCTTAATTTCCTTCATTCCTTCCTAAAGAATATTCCATAAATCTTTAAATTGGAGTTATTTAAAGTTTCTTTTGCTAACCTCAAATAACACCAATTCAATTTAATGGATTTTAGTCAACTTAATGCTCACTTAACTCTTTCCCTTGAAAATAACTTTTAATGTGGTTTTAATTAAAGGATTAAGAAAAATTTTATCACTTAAGTCTAACTAGACCCTCTTCTGATTTTTTTTTTCTTTGCTTAAATTTTTGTTGTGCCAACCTCAAGCTTTTTCTGAGGTATTTTTCACTTTTTTGCTTCTTTTTTTTCTTTTTTTCTTTTTTTTTTCACTGAGTTTTACTATATCTGGTTGGTAAGTTTTTCTTTTCTAACTTTTTAAATGTAGAGAAGGGCAGTGTTTCTTAATCAATAAATCTCAACATTTGATATTTTTAATGTTTCACCTCCAAGTTATTTTTCCAGTTAAAATTTCAGATCTCAATAATTTAGTAAGAATAAATTGGAATGATTGAAAAGATTTTTTGTTTGCTACTCAATATCTAAATCACTCATTTTTAATAATCTATGGGTTCTTTTAAGTAAAGTTGAAACTAGTTGAGTTTTGAAATCTTATTATTAACTCATTAAGTTAATATTTTTGAATGGCATTTATCCACTTCTAATAGATTATGATAAGCTATTTAAATTAATAAGAAGTTTTAAGAAGAGTTATAAATTGAGGTTTAAGCCTTTACTTGTAAGTTCATAATGAGTTAACTTTTTTCTCCCCTAAACTTGCTTTTTACAACACATACATAATTATAAAGTAACAGTAGAGATAAAAAAAAGGTAAGTACATGAGAAAGGGTAAATGCATAGTCCACGTGAATTCAAGCAGGTACAAACATTAAAAAGTAAGCACGCATGTAATGCAGTACAAACCTTGCTTTTAGAGGAAAGCCACTCCATTGAAAACAAGTCTCAGGACTTCATTTTAAATGAAAATTTCAAAACAAATTTTAAAATAAATGCAAGGAAGGAAACATACTCAACACATCCTATAATGCTTGAGTTGTCTTCTAAGATAGCGCTTGGTTTAACATCTTTAGTCTGATGAAAAAGGCTTCCTCCATGATCAAAGTTCCATCCAATAATTTCTGATCAATCATCCAATATCTTTTTTTTTTATTTTTGGAGTTCTTACTAAGTCCTCAAATTTCAATTTTACTTGCACATTTTCTTTCTTATTTTTAAAATTGTCATCTTGAGGGTATGTAGGGGATTGATTTAGATTAACGTTCCTAAAGTTTCACTCTAAATCCCAAATTCTCCCAATTATTTTCCTCATTTGTAGATCAGTGTTTCCCTCACAAGTTGCAAAAAATAGATCCTTATGAGATTATTCAGGGTCTACTAATTCTTAGGTTGGGTTATTGTTAAGTTCTTCAGGTTCTGGGTGTAATTCCATAGGTTCACTCTCCTGCCTTGGGTTGTCTTCCAACATTTCCCCTTGAGGCACTCCTATAGGTGGTGTTATAGGCTCAACTATCTCTCTCTTAATGCAATGGGGTTCCTTAAAAGAAGAGAAGATTCATCCTCAATCATCCTCCAACTAAAATCATTCAATTTAGCTTGCTCTTCGGGTTCTAAATCCTCTGATTTTGAAACTTGACTAAAAACTAAATCTAACATCCTTTGGGGTTCATTTCTTGATATGTTAACTAACTACACAACTTAATCTTCTATGTTTTTAAGAGCATTAGCTTGGCTTTGTAACTCTATTTCCAAGTTTATCAGTAATTCCTCCAAATACCTCATTATCCTGTTTCTTCAAACTTCCTACATAATCAACTTGGGTGATCTCCCATTACTGTTTGTCTACATTATGGTTATTATTATTATTCTAATTCAAGCTTCAATATGTCGACCAACTTTGGGTATATGTATTATATTCATTACTCAATTTTACTACAACTCTTCTAGTCACCGGTAATGTTCCCTAATTTGGGTTTCAAAGTGTTCTCTTCAAAGATCTAAAATAAGTTTCATGAGGATTTGTCATTTCAAAGTGTTGAAATAAACTTTTTTCAAAAAATAAGTAGACACAAAAATAAAATAAAATACAAAAAATTATAGATAAAAGAAAGAAATATTTTTGGGTATTTCGCTTATCTAAATTTTTTTAGCTTTTCAATTTTTCAGTGCTTGCAAGGAATACAACAAATAAACATATGCAATATAGAAAAATATATAAAAAAATTAATCAATTAAATAAAAATGTGAAACTTAGATCCTAAAATTTTCAACTAAAGTTTTCCTAACAGTAGGAACAATTATTAATGCATTTCCATGGAATTGGGGAAAAAAAACTTGACGAGCCAAAACTTACCGCAGAGCAAGTCGGTTGTATAATGCAAGTACATGTGCCAAGTAGTAATGAAGTTAGATGGTTTTACATATTGATACAACAAGGAAATTGTAATAACTATTTTGCTAAAAAAATATTTAATTTACAAATTTGATGAATCTAGCTTGGTGATTTTGCGAAGAGGGTTTTTATTTAAGTCCTAAACTATTAAAATAGATGTAGAAGAGATAGAAAAAGGGGGAAAAGATATTAATAGCTCTTTCAAGGTAGATGAGGCTCATGCTTATGTGATTTATGGATTATGATGATCGTGGGTTTCCCAAATGTTTTCCTACATGATTATTGTCAATTGAAGATATGTTACTCATTATGCCTATGCCAAAATAAGCCTAGAACTCGTAAAGTTGAGGCGTCTTCGATCCCCATGACATCTGCATGATTATTTTGATCTAGGAAAATTGTAGAATTCCATCAAAATATGTATGTTCCCCTAGAATTATGTGGTTAAGCTTTCATTTCCACCATGTGATAGTTAAAAGTTAAAATTTCATGAAACATTTTAAGATCCTAGTTGGCTTAACTAGGAGTGAATCAAGATCAAAGGTTAACCAAAACATAGGCCATGAAAGGATGAGAAACACTATAGAAAAACATCTCAAAAAAATATGAATAAAACCACTACCTCTGCATCATAGAGACAAGAAGAAAAGACTAGCCACACATTCTTGAGAAAACCACAGACATAAAATCCATGTAGATTATCATTGCAATGAATAAAAAGAGTAAAAACATACATTAAATCATGTCTTCTCCATAAGATTATCACCTTTCCTTCTCATATAAATATCTCTCGATAGATCACAAGAAACTCAAAGGAAGTAACTCTTCTTGATTTTTAAATCTAAGATAAGTGAGATCCCATAAGGAACGCTTTCCTTGATCAAAAACTTACCCTTCTTACCGCCTCCAACCACCAATGATTCCCTAAAGGTTAGCCCCATGAATTACTTTATAGGCAAAGCTCAACAAAGGCAAGAAAATTCTTTCCAAATTATGTTTTTTCAAACTATCATGAGTGCGCTGCAATGATGGCACAGGTGCACTGGATATGGAATAAGTGCACCGTAAATACAATGTGGGTGCACTTAAGGTTGAATGAATGAGCAAGTGTGGGTGCACAGGTACCAGTGCGAGTACTTTATATTGGGCGTGGGGAAAGTGAACATGATGCAGGCACCATACTTGAAGCGGGCATGCCGTATTGGTGGCACATTTGTGTTGGTCTGAATTTCCTTATATTTTGCTTGTTTTTATTCTATTTTGCTTAAAATCCTCTGTTCATTTGGTCTCCTACACAATTAGGAAAAAGCTTTTTTCTCAAGTATAATATCAGTCAAAAATAAGTAAAAAATATGAGGAAATGAGCTACCTAAATATTACATATTTCACTCTTATTAGTGATGTATAAAGAGGTGGGATTTACACTTTCCAAAAGGTGGCAGTGCTGCCCCTAAAGTGGATAAGAGAACAATTACCCAGCTACCAAGTTGAATAATTCCACATAGGAATTATTCTCTATCCATGTCAAGAAAGCCTCTAACATTATAAGCGGTCAAGACAACCCTTAGGTAAAAAAAATATGTTGAGCTAGTTAGGATGGAGGAACACGAGGAATCCTTCTCCAGACACACTGTGATGCAGTTATCTAGAGTGATCCTTAAGTGACATGAAGGACCTATTAATTTATGACTATGATATGTCCATTTTATAAAATTATTTAAAATCCAGCTTGAAGGCCATGCAAGAAATAAAAGTGCATATCTTTAAGTTGATGCAATTTTAGCCCTAAATTCTATTAATCTAAAAATTTTATTATTATAAAAAATTATATTTAAAAAAAATTGTAAGGTCTGTAATGAGAAAAATATCCTAGAAAATCCAAATAGAGTGGCTAGGCACAGCATATACATACTTGTTCCTAGGTCAATACATAAATATAGACTCAAACTTAAGATATGTGACACAGGTTTGTGCTCCTAATTCTTGCCACATAGTTACGTGTGTCATACACCTTAGAACCTGTGATTGTACCTTATTTCCAATACTGACACTGCTTAAAGACTCTACAAATTACTTAATAAATTCTAAAAAAAATAAAAACTCAATCTGCAAAACATAGTTAGTACGGGTTATGTTCATGCACCATGAATATGCCATGTATGGTAGGAGGGGGGCTTAATAGCACTTGTCGAATGAAAGCATTAAGATAAAACATTACAACCCCCTCCTTGTTATACAAAGAATTATATAAAAGAAATGCCCCCTATATAGACATTTGAACATTCATCACACCCAATAAACACTCAAGACAACACAAAAATGCTCTAACCTCAAGCCATAACAATAACTAAGCATATAAGAAGCCTAACTACACCCTAGCCCTGGTCTAGCAATCCATTTTTTTCATCGTATCCTAGTCACAACAACTAAGTATATGTGCATAGTGTGGGTAAGGTCTACCATATGACTTTGACATGGTTGCCAACACCAGCTCCATCTTAAAGATCCAAGGGATCTAAAGCACATCACTAGAAAGAGATATTTTGAAAAGTGGCCTCACATATGGTCTAAATTAGATATTTTAAAAATATGGTGGATGATACATAAAAGAAAAACAACTTTTTTATGTTTTAAAATAGGACGAGTAAATGCAAGTCCATAACATGCACGTGATGTGCTTTAGATCTCTTAAAATCTTAGCAAAATCATACCAAGTGTTAATTGTGATGACATAACTCAATTTGTTTGTTGAGATATGCTTGCAAGCAATGCTCATTATTTCATTAGGACCAACATTGGGTCATTTATCTACATAAAATTGTTTTCCCATTTAAGTTGATTCGGCTATGATAATAAAAATGCCCATCAAGGCTGATCGGACCATGATCATCAAATCACCAACAAGGTAGATCAAATCACGATAAAAAAAATGTCATCAAGATAAACCAAGCTATGACTATAAAGATGCCATCAAGGTTGGTTAGGTCATTGTCTTGCAAGAATGCATAGTGCTCTAACCTGTCATGAACGATCACGCCGAAACATCAGATGATCCATCATGATGTGGTTGCTCTGTTGATATTAGAGTGAATGCATCAAATACCAGATGATAGTGAAAGAATATCATCAATAAGGTAAGCAAATCCTTCTGGGCATTTAAGAAAAAAAATGTTTGTGGTGAAGTACAAGTGCAATTGTTGATGCATAAAAATGCTACAATCAAACATAAATGTAGTTAAGCTTGGTTGCATGGGGTATAGGACCCCACGAGGTGCATTGCACCTCACCCCTACTACAATAAAGCAGGCAGACAGATACCAGACACA
Organism: Phalaenopsis aphrodite; assembly: GCA_003013225.1. Lineage (NCBI taxonomy): Eukaryota > Viridiplantae > Streptophyta > Magnoliopsida > Asparagales > Orchidaceae > Phalaenopsis > Phalaenopsis aphrodite. The sequence continues at coordinate 14,614 of NEWO01004010.1, forward strand.
TGCAATATGAAATGCATCATGTAAAAGGCTTGTCTATGTTGGGTGCAGGACATCATGAGGAAAATTACTCGCTCAAATGAAGGCCAAGGATGCTTCCTCTCATTTAATAAAAATATAAAAATGATAAAACATAACAAATCGAACAAAAAAATTGTTAAATAACGTAAGAGAAACTTTAAAAATTATTTCCAATTTGAATGAAAGTGGCTTGGGTATAAATAAGGTATTTACAAATATACCTTTCTTATTAAAATTTGAATAACTTCTCTTATGAAACTCCAAATTGAATGAAGTCTTCACCCATAGGTCTGAGTTGAAATAAGTGAAAAAATGAAAAAAAAACTCACTTTCATTTATTAATAAACCAATTAATAAGCTCAATAATTCATGAAAAATATAAAATGAACTTGA
>NEWO01004019.1:0-14986 GCA_003013225.1 Phalaenopsis aphrodite
TATCGCCCATGTTCAACGTTCCTACATCGATTTAGCGGCGGTAAGTATCGATTGATTTATTTCATATTTTAGCATCAGAGTATTCCGACGATAATATGACGCAAACTTGTAAGAAATAAGGAAATATAACGAAATGATCAGATTTTCACTTACATGAATATAACAAACACAAGCTACATATTATGACAAGAAATCTCCAACATATTTATATAATGATATCAAATTAGATTAAATATAAATTGGTCAAATTGTTTAAAGTTCACAACACAAGAAACTAAAAGTTCTCTTAAATAAAATTAAAAAAAATATAAAGTCAGGCCATATATCGGGAGAACATCATCAAACACAAAAAAAAAATCCTAATCTTCCTCCTACTCGTCATCATGCTCCTCATCATCTTCATCCTCCTTTACAACACTCATATGTCATTTGCCCCGATGATCAAAACTCTCCATCAGCCGTGCTAGACTATCTGCAACTTTCAGCTTGCAGATAGTCTATAAACTGTTGGAGCTCTTCATTCATCATTATGCCTTGCCTGAAAAACTCCTCATGCTTAGCCTATAACGAGTTTTCTTATAGGCAACAACATCGGCTTAATAAACGATCACAACAACTACAATAAAACTCCTTGAAATGATCCTCAAACTTCACAACAGAGCAATTCCATAAATCTTCACAAGAAGTGCTTCAGTAGGTCTCAACACCACAAATTTCAACTTTTTAGCCTTAGAACAGGTCATCTAAAACAAATACTATCCATGAAATGTTTCGTCTTTCTAATCATTAAAAAACCTTCATCAAACAATTAGAGCAAACACCATCAATATTATTAGGCGTTGGAGCTTGATAATTCCGCTCCCTCCTCCCGCGACAGGAGTTTGCCAACTCCCGCTCCTTCCTCCTCTATTTCGTGAAACGGAGCTCCCGATCGTGAAGAGTCGCGATTCCTCCCGCTCGATCGTGAAAGGTCGCGACCGCGACCTGCGGTTTCTCTAACTGTTCCCGCCTACAGTTTCACGATAAAAGAGATGTTTTTCCTTCAGATTTAGAAGTCACGAGAGATACTTTTTGGGTTTTCTTCTTTAGGTTTCCTCGGGACAGAGGAAGAGTTCTTCGGACTACCACGGGGCAGTGGAAGAGAAGAAGTGTAAGGAGTAGTTTTTTGCGGTGAAGAAAGAAAAAGAAAGAAGAAGAAGATTGTTCTTCCTAGGTTTCTTCTTGGTGGCTTGTGACAGAAGAGAAATTGAGTTTATTTCTCTTGTACGTATTTCTTCTTTGGTGTATCTCAATGTAGAGTTTTATTCGGTGTATCTTGGTGTAGAGAGAAAAGAATAGAGATAGAAGAAGAGAGAGAGCAACGAAGAGTGAGATTCCTCTTGTAAGTCGAGGTGATCGACTGGTGAAAAATTTCCTCAAGTAGTAAAATCCTTTGTAACTCCATGGACGTGGCAATTTGCCGAATCACGTAAATTTGTGTGTTCCGCTGTGGTGTTATTATTTTCTCGTATGAATTTTCTCGTTCTATTTTTCACTTCGTCGATCGTTCTCCTGTTTGATTTATATATATACCACATCAACTGGTATATTTAGATCTCGCCGCAACAACAACTGATATCAGAGACAGGTTTTAGATCTGAGAAAGAATGATGGCTGCAGATGAAGTGAAGGTTCCAGGAATTGAGAAATTTGATGACAAAGATTTTGGTTATTGGAGGATCTAGATATATGATTATCTTTATGGGAAGAAACTTCATCTTCCGTTATTGGGGAAAAGACCTGAAAGGATGGATGAGGCTGAATGGAATTTGTTGGATCGACAAGTTCTGGGGGTTATTCGATTGACTCTATCGAGGTCTGTTGCATACATCGTCGTCAAGGAAAAGCCGATTACTGATCTTATGGCAACCTTATCAGGTATGTATGAAAAACTATCGATGAATAACAAGGTGCACTGGATGAAGAAGTTATTCAATTTAAAGATGGCAGAAGATGTTTCTTTTGCTCAACACCTGAATAATTTGAATACTATCACAAATCAATTGTCGTCGGTGGAAATTGATTTTGATGATGATATATGTTCACTAATCTTGTTGGCTTCATTACAAGATAGTTGGGAAGCCATGATGATAGCAGTTAGCAGTTATGCAGGTAAATCTAAACTGAAATACGATGATATTCGTGATTTGATTTTGACTGAGTAAGTTCGCAGAAAAGATTCTGACGAGGTCTCAGGTTCGAGTTCGACACTGACTGTTGATTTCAGAGGGAGATAACATGACATGAACTCAAGTATAGGGAGATTAAAATCAAAGTTTAGTAAGCAGACAACCAGTTGGAATTGTGGCAAGGTTGGCCACATAAAGAGAATTGCAAGAATCCTAAGAAGATGGAGAATGATAGTGCAAATGTGGTATCTGAAGATTCACACGATGCACTATTGTTGGCAGTTCATAGTTCTGTTGAAGACTTAATATTGGATTCAGGGGCTTTGAATGTGGTAGAAAATCTACCTGAGGTCATAGTGCAGGGCAGTGATGGAAGTGAAGAAGAGAGTGGGTCTGGGGCACATATTCTTATTGTTCTACAGACAAATGTTGGAGAACCACAGAGCTATGAATAAATCTTGCAAGATGAAAGTTTGAGCAAGTGGGAGCTGGGAAAACTTCTACCAAAGAAGAAGACATTGCACAACAAGTGGGTGTACTAGGTGAAGACTGAGCATGATGTCAGTAAGAGGTAAGAGGCTAGACTTGTTGAAAAAGACTTTCAACATATGCAACATTTTACTCATGTAGTGTGAGTTGTAAGAAGAGACAAGAGTGACCCAGAAAATAGCTTGGAGGTTTAAAGCTATGTGGAGCCTACTGATATGTTGTCTGAGGGTGTTACTCTTGAGAAACTGAAGTTGTGCAAAGCTTCAGTTGGTCTTCTGAAGTGATGACAGGACTTTGAGTTGTAGAGGTGGAGAATTCAAGTTGAAAGATTCACAGTGGAGGATTCAAGGAGAAGGATTCATGGAAGATTCATGATGGAGGAGATCATTTCGAGGAAGGAGTTTTGCTGTCTGTGCATCAGTCTCCGAGTGAGAGATTATTAAGTGTTGGAGCCCGATAGTTTTGTTCCCGCCTCACGCTACATAATTTCACCAACTCCTGCTCCCGCTTCCTCTATTTCACGAAACGGAGCTCCCGATCGTGAAGAGTCGTGATTCCTCCCACACGATCATGAAAGGTAGCGGCCGCGACCTGCGGTTTCTCTAACTGTTCTTGCCTCCAGTTTCACGATAAAAGAGATGTTTCTCCTTCAGATTTAGAAGTAACGACAAGCACTTTTTATGTTTTCTTCTTTAGGTTTCCTCGGGACAGAGGAAGAGTTCTTCGGGTTTCACGGGGCAGTGGAAGAGAAGAAGTGCAAGGAGGGGTAGTTTTTTGCAATGAAGAAAGAAAAAGAAAGAAGAAGATTGTTCTCCCTAGGTTTTTTCTTGGTGGCTTGTGACAGAAGAGAAATTAAGTTTATTTCTCTTATAAGTGTTTCTTCTTCGGCGTATCTCGGTGTAGAGTTTTCTTCGGTGTATCTCGGTGTAGAGATAGAAGAACAGAGAGAGAAGAAGAGAGAGAGAGCAATGAAGAGTGGCATTCCTCTAGTAAGTCGATGTGATCGACTGGTGTAAAATTTCCTCAAGTAGTAAAATCTTTTGCAACTCCGTGGACGTACGCAATTTGCCAAACCACGTAAATCTGTGTGTTCCGCTGTGGTGTTACTGTTTTATGGTTTGAATTTTCTCGTTCTATTTTTCACTTCGTCAATCATTCTCCTGCTTGTTTTATTCTATATACCACAACTGGTTGGTGTATATCTCACAACATCAACAAATATAATTGACAAACATGTTTGAGGAAGAAGCACCACAGGCTAAGGATTCATCCTTAAGAGATCTCTAAAACAAGAAACTTCATCTATTGGATGTTATGGATGCAGATAGAGGATTACCTCTATGGGAAGAAACTTCATCTTCCACTACTGGGAAAGCGACCAAAGAAGATGGAAGAGGCTGATTGGAATCTGTTGGATCAACAGATTCTGTGGATTATTCGATTAACCCTATCAAGATCCATTGCTCACAATGTCATAAAGGAGAGGACGATGATAGAACTTATGGCGGCCTTATCAGGTATGTATGAAAAGCAATCGACGAATAACAAGATGCACTTGATGAAAAAGTTATTCAACCTGAAGATGGCAGAAGGTGTGCCTGTTGTTAAACATCTGAACGATTTCAACACAATCACAAACCAATTGTTGTCTGTTGAAATTGATTTTGATGATGAGATACATGCACTGATACTGTTGGCTTTATTGTCGAATAGCTGGGAAGCTATCAGAATGGCAGTTAGCAACTCTACAGGTAAAGCTAAGCTCAAATTTGATGATATTCGTGATTTAATTTTAGTTAAGGAGGTGCGTAGAAAGGATTCTGGTGAGACCTTAGGTTCGAGTTCAGCACTAAATGTTGATTCCAGAGGGAGATCACATGACAAGAACTCAAATAGAGGAAGGCCAAAATCAAAGTATAGAAGTAAGAGCAACTCAAAGCCTGGTCAGCAAACAACCAGTTGGAACTGCGGCAAAACTAGCCACATAAAGAACTTCAAAAATCCTAAGAAGATGGAGAATATGAGTGCTAATGTTGTAACTGAAGAAATGCAGGATGCACTATTGCGTGCAGTTCATAGCTCCATTGATGACTGGATACTGGACTCAGGGGCTTTCTTTCACACATCTTCTCACAGGGAGTTAATACAAAACTATGTTGCAGGTGACTTTGAGAAGGTGTACCTGACTAATGGAGCAGATTTGAACGTGGTGGGGATGTGAGATGTTGAAATTGCACTCCCTAACAAAAACAAATGGATCTTGCAAAAAGTTAGACACATTCCTGAACTGAAAAAGAACCTCGTATATGTTGGGCAGCTCGATGAAGGAGGTCATTCAATAGTGTTCTTTGATAACACCTAGAAGGTTACCAAAGGAGCAACAGTACTGGCTCGGGGTAAAAAGGTTGGTACGCTATATATGACTATTGGTTTAATTAACAGTGTTGATACTACAATTGTAGAGAGCACAACAGACATGTGACATTGTAGGCTTGGACACATGAGTCAGAGAGCTATGAAAAAGCTTCAGTCCAGAGGCAAGCTACCAGAACTGAAGACAGTTAACATCGACATGTGTGAAAGCTGTGTTATTGGGAAGCAGAAGAATGTCAGTTTCTTGAAAGGTGACAGAGTGTCAAAAGCAAGTAAACTAGAACTGGTACACACCAATGTGTGGGGGTTTTCCCAGTGGCATCTCTTGGAGCCTCTCGCTATTATATCACAATCATAGATGACCATAGCAGAAATGTATGAGTTTACTTTTTGAAACATAAATTTGATGTATTTTTTGTGTTCAAAACTTGGAAGACCATGTTTGAAACAGAGACATATCTAAAACTGAAATGTTTGAGATCTGACAATGGTGGTGAGTACATTGATGGTGGGTTCAAGGAGTACTGTGCAGATCATGGTATTAGAATGGAGAAGATCATTCCAGGGACACCGCTGTAAAATGGAGTTGCAGAATGCATGAACAGGACCATCAATGAGCGTGCTAGAAGCATGAGATTACACGTCGGACTACCACCAACCTTCTGGGCAGATGGAGTCAGTACTGCAGTTTACTTGATCAACAGAGGATCATCTGTCCCATTAGACTGTAAATTACCTGAGGAGGTCTAAAGCAGCAAATATGTCAAATTTTCTCATTTTAAGATTTTTGGCTGTCTTTTTTATGTTCTAATCAATCCTTATGCACGTAGCAAGTTTGAGGCTAAGTTAAATAAATGTTATTTCATTGACTATAGAGATGAAGCATTTACTTATCGTTTTTGGTTTGATCAGGATCAGAAGATTATCAGAAGCAGAAATGAGATTTTTAATGAGAAGATGATGTACAAGGACAAGACCAATATAAATTCTAGAGTAGCTCCTCAGGAGTCAGAGTTCGTGGAGTTTGACGATCTACCAAAAGTCACATAACAGGGCAGAGATGGGAATGATGAGGAGAATGGGTATGAGGCACCCATTCCTATTATTCCACAGTCATCTTTAGAGTCATTCACTACTCCAGCCGTTGTTTGTAGGTCGGTCAGGAGCAGGCGTTCACCACAGCGTTACTCACCAACTTTGAACTACATATTGCTGATAGACAGTGAGGAACCACAGATTTATGAAGAAACCTTAGCAAATGAAAATTCTAGCAAGTGGGAGCTAGCCATGAAGGAGGAGATGAATTCCCTACTAGAAAATCAAACATGGGAGCTGACGGAACTTCCACAAGGAAAGAAGACATTGCATAACAAGTGAGTGTACCAGGTGAAATATGAATTTGATGACAGTAAAAAGTATAAGGCTAAACTTGTTGCAAAAGGATTTCAACAAAAGCAGTGTATCGATTACTCTGAGATCTTTTCTCCTGTGGTAAAGCGCATAACCATTAGGATGGTCCTGGCTATGGTTGCTGCCGAAGATCTATTCCTGGAGCAATTAGATGTGAAGACAACTTTTCTTCATGGAGACCTTGAAGCCTGAAGGGTTCGTGGTACAAGGAAAAGAAGATTTATTTTGCTGACTGAAGAAGAGCTTCTATGGTCTGAAGCAAACTCCCAGACAGAGGTACAAGAATTTTAATAAATTCATGCTCAATGCATGGTACAACAGATGTCAGGCAGATCACTGTTGCTATATCATGTACTTTGACAATTCCTATTTCATCCTGTTGTTGTATGTGAATGATATGCTAATTGCATGGGCCAACATTGTTGAGATAAATAATCTTAAGAAGCAGATGTTAGAACACTTTGCAATGAAGGATTTGGAAGCGATAAAGCAAATCCTTAGCATGAGGATTGTCAGAGATCGAGTCAAGGGCACGTTGAGGCTTTCACAAGCTGAATATGTGAAAAAGGTGTTTAGCAGATTCAACATAGAAAATGCCAAACCAGTTGACACTCCCTTGGGCAGTCATTTCAGACTCAGTAAAAATCATACTCACAAGGCAGAGGAGGAACAAGACTACATGAGTAAAGTTCCTTACATTTCAGCTATTGGTTCACTTATGTATTCTATGGTATGCACCAGACCAGATATTGCCGATGCAGTGGGAGTTGTGAGCAGATACATGAGTAATCCAGAGAAGGAAAATTGAGAAGCTGTGAAGTGAATCTTGTGATACCTGAGAGACTCTTTAGAAATCGGTTTGTGTTTTTTAAGAAAAAGTTTGGAGGTACTGGGTTATGTTGATGCAGATTTAGCTAGAGACATTGACAGTAGGAAGAGTACTACATGTTATGTTTATACTCTTGGCGGTACTGCAGTGTCATGGGGCTCAAATCTAAAGAAAACAATTTCTTTGTCCACTACAGAAGCTGAGTACGTTGCAGTGTCAGAGGCCGCTAAGGAAATGACATGGCTATAGAGTTTCTTGGTGGAATTGGGAAAGGAGGTTGAGAAGGGTACTCTCTACAGTGATAGCCAGAGAGCCATATTTCTAGTCAGAAATCCAACATTTCAATCCAGAAACAAAAACATTCAGATAATGTATCACTTTATTCGATCATTGTTAGATGACAGACAATTGCTATTTAAGAAAATTTGTGGAAGTAAGAACCTTGCTGATATGTTGACCAAAAGTGTTTCACTTGTGAAACTGAAGTGCTTGACTTCAGTTGGTTTCCTAGCTTGAAGACAGGGCCTTGAGTTGCAGAGGTGGAGGATGTCATGTTTGAGAAGGGTGATAAAGCCAGTGGATAGTGGTCAGTGTCTCAGTCTCTAAGTGGGAGAATTGTTAGATATGGAACCTGTTCTCGCCTGCCTCCCTCTCTGCGTCGCGCCTCACGCGGAATCGCGGGAAGCTTTCCGCGTAGAGACTCTCGTTTCTTAATAAACCTCTTCTGGCTTATTATAAATTGCTAAGCCATCTTAATCCCTGGCTTAAGAGATATTGTCCCTCTTCTTGGTTAAGAAAAGCTGCTTGTTAATTTCTCTTCCTTCGGTTTTGTAGCTGGGAAAGAAAACTCTTCTTTTATTTATTCCACCTCCCAGGTGCCTTAGAGAGAGAGAGGGAGAGAGAGGGAAAGGGTGTTTTTCTTGTAAATAATCTTCAAAGTAATAAAATCCTCTGCAGCTCCGTGAACATAGACAAATTGCATAAACCTCGTAAATCTGTGTGTCTGTTATTTTGTGTGAATTTTTTCATTTCATTCTTCGTCTTATTGTCGTCGTTTTTTTTACAACACTAATAGTATATTAGGAGCTCAACTCTTGATTTCTAACTTGGACGTCTTATGCATCAACCAGAGGACATCATTACGATGAATTTCTCTAATTTAATACAGTGCCCACCTTATGTTATTTATATTGGCCTTAAGCCCAAGCAAGTTATACATTTTAAGAGCATTGATTGAAGTATTTTGTGATAAAAATTTGCAATTTAGTCATATCCACAAAAAGAAGGAATACATTGAAGAAAAAAGATATTACATATGTTAATATATAGATTTTTAAATAATATGAAGTTATAGTTCAAAATTAAGATAGTTATCAGTGCTTCAGTGAGGCGCACGTTGATCGAACTCAATCAAATTATAGCTTTGTTGGCCAACTCTTGAATCAAACATGATACAATTTTGAGCTTCGTGAAGTAGTTCAGCAATGTACAAGCTTAATTAGCAGATAAAATCAGACAATTCAAGCACTCGGAGAAAAATTAGAGGTGTCTAATCCGAATCATTGAGTATTATTATAAAAATTGGTGAATTTAATTTAGTTATTTATGTGTTAAAATGAAACTTATCCTGCAAATATTTTATAAATATGTGACTTAAAAACATTCATATGATATATGATTACAAAAAACCAAATTCAATGTCTTCCAAAACATGTTTTCTAAGTTTAAGCAACAAAATGAGTCTTAGATTAAAAAAATGGAGATTTCTTAAGAGTTGATTTTAGTTTAGAATAATAAACTATTGTTCTTACGCCACATGAAATTAATTCAATTGACATCCAAGACATCCCTTCTATTTCAAAATAGAAACAGCTATTAACTTATATAAACTTTGCATTAAGAGAACTTAACATAAATAACACACAATTCTTACGTATTTACATATCTAACACCCAAAGTTTAATACTTACATTTATAACATCATAATGTCATAAACTTATGCATGAAGAAGTGTATTTTATAGAAATAATGATATAATTGAGAGATTTGAGTGATGTGCATGTAAATATGAATGATTATGTATTGACTATGTTAATACAAAAGAATTGTGTGCTGTGTATGTAAATGCTCCGAAATAAAATAAGCTTTACGATCCCTTTACTTTTTTAACGCCATGAACAAATAAAAATTAAATGAATGATCGTAACATAATCATCCTCGCTAGCAAAGCATTTTTGTAGATGGTGTTATCTTGTTCTACTCTATTTCTATTTAGCTTCATTTTTTAACAACTAAAATTTTCTTTTGCTGAATTATGCTTCATTTAATCCTATAAAGATTCGTACCAAACTCCATTACTAAAATTGAGTAGCTCAACCTTTTATAATTGAAAGATTTACATACATACCACTCAATTCCTATGTATTTATATATCTAACACCCAAACCTTAATATATGCATATATGACACCTTAACCATGCACGAAAAAGCTGTATTTCGCCTTTTCAAAAGTTAAAATAATGATATTTTTTATGTGATATGAAAGATTTTAGCGGTCAAAATATAAAAAAGCAAAATTTAGGTTATATATATATAATTACATGGGAATTTGTTGATATGTATGTAAACGCCCTTTTATAATTTTCATTTCATTAATAAAATTCTCTTGCTATAAAGAAAAACTCTTATTAAAAAGAATCCCAAAACATAAATATATATATATAATGTGAAAATAGAATATCAATGACTTTATTACCACATAATCTTCAGCTGCAGTATGAAAATAGATTATAGTAACAAACATTTACTGCAGAGAAATTCACACAGCCGCAACGTAAGCCTTCTCCGGCACTACTGAAGCTGCTGACAACGTTGCTGCTATTAGACCAGTAAATCAAGTGAGGAAATATCATGATAGATTATCCCATACATCTCGAAAAATGTAATTTGTTGTGTTACATCACTGCCCATCGTAACACATTTAATTTACATATTTATCCTTGTTTGGGTGAAAAGAATTATACGGAGCAGAATCTATAGCGATGGGTCTGCTAAAACCTGAGCAAACAAGTGACACGCAGCATAATAAATCTAATGCGGGAGGAGTTTTGAGGGAAGATAATCATAGAGGAAGAAGAGTCGATTCTCTAGTTATAATAAATCTCTCTGTTCATTCTTTCAGTCTTATCAGAAACAAAACACAACAAAGCGAGGAAAAAACAGTGATAAAGAAAATCAAGATACTAATCTTCAACTTAAACAATAACAAAAACTTATCTGAAAACACATTTGAGACAGAAGCAGGAAGCGGTTTTAATGAGAATAGAGGGGGAGTTCTAGGATTATAGAGAAAGCTTTGAAGAAGGATTTAGGAAAACTTTGCTGAGAGAAAGAGTCTGAATGAGCTTGGTGCATGCCAACAACCTCATGTGCATATGATCAATGAATCCTAGAGGTGATTGGTGCTATCTTCCATGAAAAATCGGGCGAAGATCAGCAGCCTCTGTCGGGCCGAGAAGAAGTGAGCTCAAAGGAAGTGCTCCGCACCAGTATCGAGGGACCGCATTACTAAAAGAACGGCATCAAGCACAGGATAACATTACTACGTGTGCCTGTCGCCCTAGCAGCACGCCTTCTGGAATCCTAGCTTGCTAGGGTAATTTTTGGGAATCAGCAAGGTTAATTTCCCTTTTTTTTTTTTTGGGTTTTGTTTTGAGGAGATAACTAATAATAGTTCTAATTCTTAGTTTTTTTAGATTTTCTTTTAACTTCATTTGATTTAATTATTAAGAATCTTATTGCTTAAAATAATTTATTGATTTTTACGAGTTAATTAAATTTGAATTCAAATTATTTTGATTTTATGATGTTGTTTTATTTGTATAAATTGGTGTTGAATAGATATTAATGAGAGAACACATAAAATTTGTTTTCCCTTTTTTTTCCTCATAACTTTTCCCCTTTCAAAATTTGTCCAACAAGATACAATCTCCTCCAAATAATTCTCTAATTTCTCTAACAAATATTCTTCAGTGGCTATTAAACTTTCCCATTGTTACCATAATCAATTCTTATTATAATGTCGATAATAGTTCCCAAAATTGTGCAGTATTTGTTACAATAATCATGGTCTTCTGTTCCTTCCTCTCAAAAGTCTTTTTCTTCAATTCCCTCATATCAATGAAGAAATTAAACAAATCACTGGGCATGAAAAATATCAAGATAGAAGAAGCTCAAAAAATTTAGGTGGAGGTATTTCTTAAAAAAATTCAAAAGCATTATTTTTTAAACAAATTAATTAATAAATACTATTACTATAATAATTATAATTATTCAGATGAAAATTAGGCTCCTTTTTCATCTTAGTCCTAAGATTATGCTTCAATTTTTTTTTTAATTTGCGGCTATATCTAATGTCATGTTAAACTGAGTTCAATGCAAACTTTGAAATATATTATGATTATATTGAAAAAAAGAAGTTTTTTTTATTATATTTCATATTATTGAGAGATTATTTTCCTAAGATCCATAGGTCACAAGCTCTAATAAAAAATGTTATAAATCGAGCCTTAGCCTAGTAATTGATATATTCACTTCTTATCTTAATGTTTTCGGTTCTTGTCCATACTCGACTTAGCTTTTAACAAGGTAAAAAACAACAAATTTTTATTAATTAATATAAAAACTACAAAAAAAGGGGCTGTGCTTCTCAAAAAAGCTAAGAAGCTGCCTACGTATGAAGAAAATCAACATAACTTTTTAGCAAAAAGAAAACCAATCTTAGTATAAAGAAAGCTGCAAATTGAAATAATAAACAAGAAGATGGAAAGAACATGAATACAACAAATAAGTTAGCCCAATTTAAGAAGAGAAGTTTCTCATTTGGAAGGCCAATATTCTCTATAAATATGGTAGACAATCTTACAATGTGATGATATTTTTTATAATAATAATTGTTTTTCATCCCTTGCTAATTTAAAGTAGGTTCCAGAAAACAATCAATGACATCTATAGGGGCAATATCTTTGAATCGAATATTGTTACAAAAGTAGTGGGGAGCTAAACATGCACGTATAAGTGATATAGGGAGCAGAAAGATACTTAATCAGAGCTAAGCGATCAATAATGGAATAATGATATCCATTATCTTTAATACGAGAAACAGATGGAATAGCAAAATCAATAGAAAAATTACTCTCATATTGAGCAAGACTAATGAGCTTAAAACATTAGATAGCTCATTCTTAACTTGATTTTGTTGCTCAGATACTATATTGTTCTGAGAAGGTGCTTGATTCGGAGATAAAGAAGTAGAGAACATGTCACCATATTAATAAGATCATTTGAGTAAGAGGTTTAGGTTACACAACTAGAGGCTTATATAAACATACACACTATTATATATGAAATTTTTACCATGTCAGCAAAGTGAATCTTCATGCCCCACTAAATCGCAAAGCTTACAAAATTAAGAGACATTTTAAAGCACAATTATTTTATAATAGCTCATGTCTCTAAAATAGTCCATTCAGAACTAAGAAATTATTTAAGTCCTCCAGCACCCTTACAAATGAAGGTCTAACGAGAGTCACAATATAAGAAAAGATTTATCAAATAATGAAGCTAATGTGGATTTTTTATTGAATATATAACTGCAAAGGCGAGGAAAGCTAATCGATAGACATAAGGAATTGATTATTCTAAGAAGAGAACAAAATTAGGAGACCCAGTTCCTACCCACATGTAAAATTCGTCAATTTTTAGAATTCTGAACATAAATATAGCAAAATAGTTTTCTACCCTTTCAATTTTAAATAAAAATATTAATGCGTTCAGGTCAGAAGCTAAGAAATAATTACCTTTGAAGCAACATGCATTAAAATAATCAGTTTTAATATTTTCTTGCAATGAAGGACTAACCCACCAAAATTACTAATAAGACAGAGCTTAAAGCAAACTTTTAGAAAATTGGAAAACATCAATGCCAATTGAACCCCGTGAGAAGAAAAAGGAAAAGCTTGCATATTACATTGAAAAAAAATGGGGCACAGCGTAAGAATAAGAAACTAATATCGCTTGCTGGCCATTATTAAAAAGTTAACAAATGATTTTCCTGAAGTTAAGAAATGAAGAACCTGATGATAGTGTTGTTAAGCCTACACAAGTGGGAGGAAGAAAGGCTAGTAGAGCTATCAAAATCTCAGTAGTTAAAAATTTTGAATTTTTAATAGCTTAATGTTATCTTAAAATCATATCTTTATAAATATAGGTTAAATTGATAATATTGGATGATTATAATTAAATGATGAAAAAAGTTAAATGATTTTCTCATTCAAGCCTTCTCTTTCATGCATGCCTATTCTCCACTCCCACTTTTTCTCCCAATCTATATCCCTTTGGTAATATAAATTTCGAATTTTAAAAATATTATATTACAAAATAAAGATATCCATCATGATAACAATATATATATATATATATATATATAGCCATTTTTTAATATATTAATAAATAATATAAAATATATAAACCTTATCATATCATACCTATTTTATAGTCAATCTAATATGATTACATATCATTATTAGTAGGTATATGTTGCTCTAATTTAAATCATTTTTTAAGATTTTTCAAATCGAGATATGATTAGTTGTATTTTAATTTTTTCTACAAATTTATTATGGGATTTTATTATTAGTATTTTACCTTTATTGATATAGTTATATTTTTAGTTTCATTGTATTTGTATATTATTAAAAAAAATGCATAGCACAACATTTTGCATTTTCTGTTATAGATTTCAATATTTTAATATTATCTTTATCTTTTTGGATTTAATTTTTGTATTTAAGTTGTCAAGTTTAATTAGCTTGGTGAGATTTATAATCATCCACTAGGGTACATTTTTTGATTCTATCATCAATACCATAAAAGAAAGCTAAATTTGAGAGGTCCAATTTAAAATATGATGGAGATCTAAAATTTGAGAACTTAACACACTGAAAATCTCAATAAAATATTTTAGAGGCCACTCATATACAAATGAAGCCTATTAATGATCATATATGAATGTTTCAACTCCCTATTCAAATAGAATGCATATTTACTTTAGAAAAAAAAAATATAAGAGATAGATTTAGAAATGAAAATATAAGAGATGAAAACCATTGTCTCAAAGAAAAAAAAGAAAAAAAAATACAAATAGAAGTAGTGAAGCATAAAGCAACATGATTAAAACAATCTGAAAAAAATTAATCATAATCATTCTCTCTTTTCGATGGTCGATTATTGTCATAGATATGAATGGAAACTCCAATGAAATATAAAATCATACATACTTCTAATATTCAATACATCATTAGGACAATTGTTTCTTAAATTTGCTATAGTTATAGTGGTCATCTCAAATATGATAATATATATATATATATATATATATTCAATCTTCCTGAATTATTGTTGAGAAACTGTTGTATTTATGAAGACTTTTTGGTGGACAATGTTTAATTATAACTCGTGCTACAGAGTGATGGAAAGTGAGAGGAAAAAAAATTCAAAAAAAAAGTTGTCACATCAAGCTGCTAATTCAATAGAGTTTAGGTCATCTCATAAGCTAATGAGGCGAACTCAATAGATATGTTATAGTTCATAATGAAAATTTGATTTCATAGATCTACTGAGCTATGGATGGAATTTTGTAAGTGGAGTTTCATTTAGA
>NEWO01004024.1:0-14964 GCA_003013225.1 Phalaenopsis aphrodite
AAGACAACAAAACCAAATTAATTATTATTCAGTCTTTGCTAACCATATCAAGCTTGGTCTTCTGATCTCATCTTTTAGCTGACAGATATTGTAACAAACATGCCTACTTATTACTAATTCCTTGTTTAATCTATAGGCATGTTGGATCATATTTTAGTCTTCCTGTTTGCATGTCCCCTTGATTCCTGATTGGTTGGGACAGTGCATTACTTTTTATGGTTTCGTCTCCACTTACCTTTGAAACTTTTTTAAGTTATTGTTCTTCTTGTACCATAGAGGCATCCACTACCATGGAATCTTGCCGAACTCTTGAATGTTGCCACAAGCTATCAACCATTATGGCCTTATATGTAATAAAAGCCATCCTTGAGCACTCGTGCACTCATCTTTGATTCTTGCCGCTGCTCCCTAATTTCTTATGCACAATGCTTGCTCTTATATTTTCCAAGGTTCTACACTCATATATCTAGTCACATTTACTTTGTGATCTTACATTGGTTGTTCAATAGAGCTAGCGGATTTTAAGACATACATTACGTAGTTAGTTATATGCATTATCTAATGATTTCATCATCACAACGAGGTTTTTATATTTGGTTTGAGGATTTTTATTAGTGCTAGCCTCCATGATTGACTATGCTGTATCTCGTGTAGGCCGCTTTATCTCGAAAAGGTGGGACGTTTGAATTTAATTTAATTGGTATATATGATTATGATTATAATTTTCGAGGATATAAGATTTTAATTTTGAAAAGTGAGACCGAACTAGCCTCACATATTTGATAGTTTAAGAGGATGAGCGCGATACCACAAATAGTACACTATCCCGAAGGATATGCATACAGCTTGTTGGCAGACTTAACCACTCAAACTAAAAGATCTGTGACGTCCGTTTGGTCTGCGAAACCTTTCTATAAGCCGACAAGTTTCCGTATTTAACATGGAAAGTTAAATAGGGTATATTTTAACCTGGGTTCTTAAGTTTCCTATACAGTCAAAATTATATGGTTAATTACATCTTTAATGACTGATATCACTTAAGAAGACTCTCGATTAAGATCAGTGGTTGTCTTCAAGATTGCAAAATTTAGGTTTCCAAGGATAAATGTGAGAAAATCAAGAGAGAAAGACTCAAAATATAAACAGTTATTTGTAGGAGTTAATGGAGTGAAAGGTAGGAGATGTCACAGATCCAGGGAGAACCTCGGTGACTTCCCAACTATCCTACGATTGGACCTTAACTCTAAGGAGACATCCTATGCTCTGTTGTCGTGGTCTCGATCGTCGCCCTCCGTCCGCTTGCTTCCATGCTCCGCTTCTTAGGAAGACTACTCTAAGCTCCTAACAGATCAATTATAGACTCAGGGTTGTGGTGTGTATAAATGTACAGTTGTTGGGTCAGTGGCTCGCTACGAGGTACCTCCTAAACCAGGTTTCTTACTGTCCTATAACCTAAAAATCCCTTGCAAGTCTGTTGAAACAACTTGAATTATAAAAGTGAACATGCTACGAAATGCAGTAAATAGTAAACAGTATTATTACAAACATGAGTTATGTGTATATGCAGTAAAGTGTCCAGCAGCAAAAATAAATGCTGTAAATGTAAAACAAACTTATATACCTGACGGGCCGGCGGCTCCTGAAAAGACTCGTGAAAAAGTGACAGAAGACCCATAGTAACTCGAAGAAAACAGTCGAAAACACGAGGAAAATCTGGAGAAAAAAATCACAAGTGCTTTACAAAGATTTCGATAAAACCGTAGGAAAACACATAAAAATTCTGAAGAAATAAAGAAGACTGTAAGCATTCGGGTTGGGCTAGGCTCAAAATTAGGTATTCTCGAGGGACTCTGAAAGCAACTATCGGTCACCCGTATGTATGGAGTCCGATATTCAATTAGAAAGGTGTCCTACTATACCAACTTAAGAAAGTACTTCTTAGCCCAATACTGACGATTGACAAGTAGACAATTGAATTATATTATTTAAAATTTATATTTTAGCATGCATATAGGCTTCATGCATACAAGAAAAGTAGCGTCAATTTTGGTAGTCAAAATATTTTAGAAAATAGCGTATCAGTTCTTATCGTATCTGTTCTTATAATTTTTTTTAAAATATAATTGTCCACAAGTTGATGGAACCGTCGGACTGGGACCACCAACCTAAGAGGGCAAGGGTGCCCTGCTAGCCTAGTGTCGGTGAATAATATTGTCATCCTACAGTTCACCGGGTCCTTGGATTGAGTCCCGATATCGTAGGATGAAACATTATTCCGCTCTATCACCGAATGCCTTTATCATCAAGGCTTAATACCTAAAAACGACCGTCCAATTTACGACATTGCTTGATGGTTTTATATATAGCCCGGGCTATACACGCGCACTTATGTATTGGATATAAGCATTTAAAACCCAAACCAAGAAACAAAAAAGTGAACCTAAAAGTATGAAATGAAAAAGAAAAAAGGCTAACCCACCTCCAAAATCAATTTAGAAAAGAAAAGTCAAAGTGGTAGGACGGTTAGCCTAAAACATCCCTGATGGGACTTCTCGAATGAGCAAGGAACAACCCCAAAATGAACAATTTAGAGGCCTCCAAGCTATTCCCAAACCTTTCTTAAATATCCAAAGATTTTTTATTCCTCCTTTTTTCTCTTCTTTCTTTATTGCAATCAATTTAGCCCGCAAAATTGGGCCCTGAAACAACTCCAAACATTTAACAAATCTTTTCTCGAAAAGGGGCATTTAAATTTTTCCAAATAAAGAGAATCAAAATGTTCCATTATACCGACATTAAAACATTCAATTCCACCTCGAACTAAAAGCTTCCAATGCCATACAAACCCAACGCTACACCAGGAACCCAGCAAGTGCTCACGGCCAGGGGAACTAAGAGGGCAAACCGAGCCCAACATAAGGGCAATCGCAACCACAAGCTCACGGGTAGGAGTAGTAGAAGGAAGCCACCAACTCCCAACACAAAGGAGCCATAGGCAACTACTCACGACTAGGAACAATAAGGGGACCGCCAAAGAGGGGCACAAAGGAACGAGCAGACACAAACAAGGGTTCTCGGGTAAGAGCGGCAAGAGAAGCCACCAAACCCAAACCAGCAGCCACAAGCTCATGGGTAGGGGTAGCCAAAGTGGAAAGCCACTAGCTAACACCCAACACAAACAAGAGAACACAACAGGAAGACTCACGGTCAGGAGCCGCCAGGAGAGAACACCTACCCCACGCCCACACCCACACCCACACCCACACCCACACCCAAGAACCAACAAGAGGGCTCATGGCTAGGGGAAGCAACACAGGACCCTAAAACAAGACTCCTAAGAGCTCCAAAATCAAACATCACAGGTGTTTCGAACAGAGGAAGCAACAAGGAACAAAAATAAACCCCCTAAAATAAACCCTTTCAAGGCCTCAAAACCGATATCCCAGCCATACGAGTTTTTCAAACAGGAAAGGCAGCCATAGGGGGCGAAACTGAGCCTCAAAACAAATCCCAAAACAGCCTTAAAAACCAAGCTTCCATTCGACAGGTATTTCGAACAGGGAGGAAGCCATAGGGGGCAAAACAGAGCCCCCAAAAAGAATTCCAAAATCCATAAAAAAATTAAGTTCTAGCTGCATATGCACTTTGAACAGACAACAGACAACAATAGGGAGCAAAACCAAGCCACCAAAACAAACTCCAAATGCTTTTAAAGAATAAATTTTCATTCAACATATATTTTGAATAGGGAGGCACCAACAGGAAATAAAACCAAGCCCCAAAACCAATTGCTTAAGACTCCAGACAGACTCCAACATATATTCGAACAGGGGCAGCAGAAGTAAGGAGCAAAACTGAACCACAAAACCAATTTCTCAAAACATTAAAACAGGTTCCAACATATATTCAAATAGGGGGAATAATAAGAAACAGAGAGACGAAAATAACCCCCAAAGCCAACATTCCTTTTAGCATGCATTTCAAACAGTAGGAAATAGAGAAACATATTTAAGCCCCCAACAAGTCCTCTTCAAAGCCTTCCAAAACCAATATTTCATTCAGCATGTGGTTCAAACAGGGGGAGTAACAGGAAACATAACTAAATCCCCAAATAAAATTTCCAAAGAAAAGCCTCAGCCTTAAATCACTTCAGCGAGGAGAAAAGAGAAAACCGCAGCCTTGCAAGGCAAAAAATGACCTTCAGCCTTCAATATACAGGTACCAATATAACGAGAAATACAAAGAAAGAGCCTATACATGCATAAGAAGTAAGCCATGTTCTTTCCTTGAAATCTACATTTTTTAGCTGGATGTCATGGAGCATTTAAAACATACCCAACAAGCTCATTAACATGCTAATAACCAATAGTAAACCAAGCATGAGATATCAATGAAGGTAAGCAACCCTTCTACATTCCTTCTTGACCCAACTGCATGACGTATTTAAATTAGGGTCAACAGGAAATGCTAACGATTTCAGCCAACTAAAAGTTCAATAACCAACAACGATTCCAACATGAAACAAAACACACACAACCCCTATCGAGCAGAGAAGAGGAAAAAGAAAGCAAAGAAGGAGAGCGAGGCTACCTCGCTGGAGCTTCTTCTAAAAAACAAAAGAAAGCCAAAGAACCTCTCAAACACCAAGTCCACAAGCCCGCAATCAAGAAGTAGTTTCGACAGAGTCTCCCCCAAGCCCCAAAATTTCATCACCTCTCAGCAATCCCCTCCCACCAACCTTTCTACACGCAGATAGAGGGGAGAAGAGCAAGGAAGCTACGCGAGAGTGCCGCCAACCCAGCGCTCGTCCCAGCAAGAAGCAAAAACAATCGCATACAGAGGCCTCAGAGGAATGAACTATCGGGAAGGAGGAGGATTGCCACATTCGTGCCTCAGGGAACAAGAGTGCCAGAGTCAACCTACCCTAAAGGAGCTTCCTGCACAGCAAGACGAAGCACAAGATGTTTTGGGAAGAAACGTCTCGTGTAGAGAATGTTGAGAAGGAAAAGGAGCCAACCCCTCGTCACGTGAAGGAGAGAATCCAAGAGGAGGGTGCGGTTAGGGCTCGTGACGGGGCTCGGCTCGCGACTGGGTCATCGAATAAGGGAGAAGACTCGAGGAGATGGGGGAATCGACCGAAGGAGAGGAGGGCTCGGTGGTATGGCTTAGACTGAATGGGGAAGCCAGTGGCATGGGTGAGTTAGGGATTTAGGCGTAAATAAAAGATCCCCCAAGCTATATAACGCAAGTCATACCCCCCAAGTATAAATAATATTTAAATTTCCTCAAATTGTGCATCTCTCGCTTGTGCACGAAACCATATCGAAGTGTGAGTCCCTCCTAACTAAAGTCGACGCTCCGGACGCGCCAGCGAGGTTTGTTTAGTCATTCGGGGTCGCCTGGACGACTTCGTCGATGGTCGGGTCGAAAACGCATCAAAATTGAATTCTTTTAAAATAATCTTCGTGATCAATCGTGAAGCCTCCTACGGGTGCGGGGGACGTGAATATCAATAATTGTGTGCGTCGACGTGTGCACTGTGGTATTCGCGCATCGTGCAACCGCGCGACGACACAGAGGGTTTCCTAAGGCTTTAGATCCTATGGGTACTCGACTCGAGCTTCGTCGCGCTGGTTTTAATCGACTCAATTAAGTGTAGACGATTTAGAACTGGTCATATGGAACTGCGAAGAGACAAAAAGTAGCTCGAATTTCTAGTTGGTGCGGGCCCCATACTAATCCTCTAAGAGAGTTGGTAGGAAATCCTAAGGCTAGATCCTAAGCTCTAAGAAATTGAGGTCAACATTTTATTCTGGAAGCGGTACAGCCTGACAATATGGGACTTCATAAATGGATATGAAAATATATTTTGTACTCACAAGAGTAAAGTTCAGAAATAAGTAATACAAATAGTAAGAATAAACAAAGATTATTGTGTTTTATAATTGGAGTTCATACACTAATACATCAAGAGATATAACCAAAAACTAAATAAACAGAAACATGAAAACAAGTATATAAACTAACGAGAGTCACTATAAGACGACACAACTCTATGCTCATCCCATCCTTTTTGAAAGCTTCTCTGCCTTGAGTTTCTTCTTGGTAGGATTCTCCTCTTTCTCAATAGCGTTCTATTTGACCGGATTTTTCCTCTACTATAGGCTTCATCTTCCCTTTCGTTGGCTAAAGCAACGGATTGTTTGGCTTGATTTGGCTTACCCTAGCCGTCCTCTCACCTTGTGCCGAAGTCGTGGAAACCGAGAGTTGCACACCTCACTCTAGTTCCTGTTCACTTCTCTTGTGATGTCATATAAGTCGACAATGATCAATGCCTAAAGAATATTTACCATTTCTATTAGTTCTACTAATTTCGAAGCCACTAATCCTCATAGTGGTGCAAGCATTGAAAAATGTCATGACATACGAAAGAGGCATGTTGGAAATTTCATGGTAAACCCGCAAATTGAAAACTAAATTTAAATTTGATGGTTATGCCTATCAAACCACTATTAATGAAACTCAGGAGCCTTTTATCAACTCTTATGCAGTTCCTTTTACCAAGGAGCAATTAGAGCACTCACAAAAGTTATTTCAATGTCCAAAATTGTCATTGACTTCATTTTGTTCTTAAGTGTGGAAGGGTACTAGTCAATACATTGTTAAGTGTTAATCTTACTTTTGTTCATTCTTGGATTATTGATTGTGATGCAAGTAATCATATGACTGGTTCTAAATTATATTAATTATATGGACTTTCTGCATGTAATAAAAGGTCAAAATTATCGATGATTTTTTTTTTGATAATTATCAGTGAAGAACTGTTAAAATCACCTCATTGTTAATTTTTCATGGTGTGCTCCATGTTCTCAATTTATTTTGCAATATATTATCAATTTGTAAAATTACTTATGATCATCAAAGCTAAGGAAATTTTTAGTCTTTTGGTTGTGAGTTTTAGGAATTATTACTGGGAGGATGATTGACAGTGCTAAGGAAAATGTTAGACTTTTATTTTGACAAAGGGCTTGATGCAAATTGACAATATCAATGTTAAATTTGAAATTTATTTTGAAAGACAAGGTTATTATGTTATGACATTATATGTTAGGTCATTATAAGTTTCAGTATTTAAAATACTTATTTTCCAATTTATTTCAGGATAAAAAGTTGTCATCTTTCCATTGCAAAATTTCTCAGTTTGTCAAATATCATTGTGCATCTTTTCTTTTCCAAATTTATAAACTATGTATACAATTTACTCTGATTTATAGTTATATCTGAGGTGCTTTTAAACATTCTTTTAGTATCCTACATACTTTAGAAAAAAATGGTTTTTAACCTTTGCTGATGATTACATAAGGTTAAATTGGGTGTAATCAAGGAGAAAATTCTGAAATAAGAAAATTTTTTTACACCATAGTACAAAAAAATTTTTAAAAAGTAATTCAAATATTACCGAGTGATAATGGTCTAGAGTATTTCAAAAATATTTTGGATAATTTTTTTTTTGAAAAAGGAATAGTCCTTCAAAATTCTTATGTTGACATCTCACAATAAAATAGTGTGATTGAAATAAAAACAAAAACTTATTGAAAGCAGCTCAGACATTACTATTTATAAATTGTGCCAAAATATCCTTGTGATGAAGCTATTCTTACTACTACATTCCTCAAAAACAGAACACTCAATAAAACTACTACATTCCTCATAAACAGAACACTCAATAAAATTTTAAACTTTGAAAGACTCTTTGTTATTTTTTATCAACAAATCGACTCTTGTTCTTTTTTATCCTTAAAGATATTTGGGTGTACAATATTTGTTCACATTCATAGTCATAGTTAAGGAAACCTTGAACCTCGAGCTAAAAAATGTGTTTATTGGTTTTGCTCCTACCAACAAGGGGTATAAATGCTGCTATCATATTTCTTTACTACGGATGTTGCTTTTTCTTAACTACAGTCCTTTTTTATATCTCATCTTCAAGGAGAGATAAAATAAAGAGTGGGCTACTATTTTTCATGATTTTCTTAAACCGAAGACTCAAAATAATATCTCCCCAATCTTAATTGTTCAACCTGAAAATTCAAGCTATATTATATCAAGAGAAAGTGGATTGTGTCTTTTAGATATTCATGATGATTCAGATCTTCCTATAGTGCGATCACGTATCGCATGATATTCATAATCATATAACAACTAACAAAGAGGAAATAAGAAAAATAATTACGACATTAGTACCATTTGAAATTTTCTACTTGCGGCAAAGGACAACTCAAAATAAAGAGTCACCAAATTCTTTACACTACCCAAAATCCATAAAACTTCTAGGTGTCGAGCCTTTAACCCATGACTAGTTTACTTCATCTTCGGCTTCTGAATTTCTTAATCTTGAACTTGAGTCTAGTTCTAATCATAAGCTTAATGATTCCATTCTTCCCATCGTTGCTTGTAAGAGGGTGGGGTCTTGCATCCAACATCCATAGGCTCATTATGTGTCATATGAAAAATTCTCACCCATTTTCGGGCTCTTTTTACCTAACATATATTTTGTATGGAGATTCATAATATTGTGCAGGATGCTTTGTAAGTTCTTATGTAGAAGGAGGCTATCTACGAGGAGATGAAAGCTCTGGAAAAAAAAAGACATAGAAATTGTTTAATCTACATAAAGGGAAGAAAATTGTCAGATGCAAATGGGTGTTCACATATAAGTATAATTCTGATGGTTTCCTAGAATGCTACAAAGACTCGATTGGTTGCTAGGGGATTCATTCAGACTTATGACATTGATTGTTTAGAGATATTCTTCCCTGTCGCAAAATTACATTCCATAATAGTTCTGACTATGACGTGTAAATTAAAATTTTCTTTTATGGGTCGAAGCAGTAACTTAGACCATGGTTTGACAAATTTACATTATTTAAAAAATATCAAGGGTATACTCAAGGATAAAGAGATCATACTTGTCCTCAGACATTCAAAAGATGGGGAGATGGTCATACTGATTGTGTATGTGGACGATATAAATTTCACTATAGAGGATTTATGAGAGATGAACTAGCTGAAGACTTCTCTATCATCAGTGTTTGAGACTTTAGGACTTAAGATCTCTGAGGTATTTTCCTGACATGGAGGTTGCTAGATCGAAAAAAGGGATTGTTATTTTCGATGGAAGTACGTTCTTGATTTTCTAAAAGAATTTAGGATGAGTGCTTGTAGGCTTACAAACACTCTAATTGATCCTAATAAAAAACCGGGAGATGGGAACGAATGCGACTTAATGAATTTAACTTGATATCAAGAGTTGGTGGGAAATTTGATATATTTATCACATTCACGACCATATGTCGTTTTTGCTATGAATTTGGTAAGTCAATTTATGCATTTGTCCTATCTGAAACACCATTAAGCTATTAACGGGATTCTCAGATACCTAAAAAACACACCAGACAGTCTTACTCTTTCACAAGATTACTCAACAAAACTTGAAAACATACACTGATGCCGATTGGGTGAGCTCAGTTGTTGATAGGAGATCGACGTCCAGATATTGTACTTATGTCTAGGGAAAATCTGGTTACCAGGTGAAGCAAGAAACTGAAGTTGGTGGCAAGGAGTAGTGTCGAGGCAGAATATCGCGTTATGACTAATATAATGCTATGACTGAAGAGAATTCTTGAAGAGTTGTGGATCTTGATAAACATGCCAATGAAATTGTATCGTGACAGTGCCATAAGCATTATAGAAAATCCAGGCAATATGATCGAACAAATCATGTGGAGATTAATAAACACTTCATAAAAGAAAAGATTGATTGTGGAGCCATTTGCATGAATTTCACTCCATAAGCGCAACAAATAGCAGATATTATCATCAAAAGACTTTTCTGGCCTAGTTGTTAGTTTCTTGTAAGCAAGTTGGCTGCGATATATATCAATGCTCCAACTTGTGCGAGGTGTTGAAATTTTAGAAATTTCTGTCGTTGTTATCTTATATTATTATTATTTTCTATTTTTAGAAGTTTCTACTTTTCGAATATATATTATTGGTAATTTCTATTTCATTTTTCTAGCATGGAGATTTTGTGGCTAATTTTGTGATTCTACTAATTTTGGGGTTTCCCCATGTTATTTTTCTTGTAATCGAGTCTAAGGAAATTAAAGAGGAATAAATTTTTCTTCTCCTAACCAAACTTAAAATGACCATGAGGCTAAAATTTCCCACTATTGTCGAATCATGTAGATTTATGCATTTATGCGTAGATGAAATATTAAGTAGGCTTGATTTTGAATCTCAAATTTAATTTTCTTGTATGTAGATTTATGCATTTATGCATAGATGAAATATTAAGGAGGCCTGATTTTGAATCTCAAATTTAATTTTCTAGTGCTTATAGTCAAAGTATTTTCTACAACACTCTTGAATTGATGGCAATCATACTCAAATTTGATGGATCTTATTATTAGCTTAATTAATTAGTTGAGACTTTAAGAGTTTCTTCTCATCAACCTCAAACTAACGTAAAGGAGATATATTTTCTTTTATAAAAAGTCTAATACGATGCCATGTTGATGATAGCCTGAATTTATTATTGTAAGTGAACTCTACGCATGGAATGTAACCCTCGCAACTACCTTTAAAGTTAAGAGTGCAAGCTCTTAACAATTTTTTTAATGTTTGAATAGTACTCTCAGATTAGTCATCTATCTGAGAATGCAATATTTTATTGGAGGTCAATCTTATGCCCAAAGGTTTTGTATTTCTTTCCTAGCCAAAATTTAAATTTTTATATTTGATTAGACATGGTGATTGAAATCTCACGCAGTCGAAAAATATTATCCTTTTAGATCGTTACTAGCAATCCCTTCTAATTGGTAGGAAATAATTAGTCTTGATAAATATATTAACGACAACCCAAATTACATCATGATCTTGTTTTGATCTAGGCAAATTAATTACAAAGTTGATTGCAATCTTCTATTTTATTCTTGAATAGGAAGGGATTGCAATCTAATATTTGGTCTTGACTATCCAGCCAGTCAAAACTTAGCTACAAAATCTTTCATTTTCTTTATGCTAGATCACCAGAAATATTTCTTAACATCTTAATACATTTTTGTTTTTCTTGGGTGAACAAAATATGAAATGGAGTGTTCTTTTTGAATTATCTTCTGTTGAGGTCTTATAATTTGGAATGTAGTTTGCTTGATCCATGGGCTTTAATCCATTTTGACTTGTTCTCTTAGATGCATCAATTCATTAATTTTAATGAGTTCTAAGAGTTTGATCTATTATTATAATTTGACTAGTTATGTGATATATGCTTTACTTGCATTTTAAGGTACTACCTCAACCCGAAGTTGCTCTATTTTAAGTCCTGGCTATTGTTCCCGAGTGATCTTTCAAGCTACTTATGTGTAAGAGTCTTTTCTTAAAGCGTTTGCGACCATGTTCTCCTTAAATAGGTGCATTGTTTATGTATTTATACTCTTTCACCAACTCTAGCTATCACCAATGTCTCAAGTTCAACTCTTTCCATTTAAAAAGATATTTCAAATTTTTATGATCGACAAAAATCTCAATTATAAAGATAATGTCTTAAGAACCTCAATACAAAAATTGCTATGGTTAGCTCTGGAACATGAGTAAAGTTGTTATTCTTCTCGTGCACCTTAAGCTATTTAGAGGTGTAAGCTATCTCTTTGATATTGCATTAGGACACATCCCAAGTTTTGATCTGAAGAATTACTATAGATCTAAAATTCATGTGCTAGAAGGTATGGTGAGAATAAAAGTTGATGTCACACAATTCTTGTCTTTAGAAACTATGCTCATAGGCATTAAAAATGCACAAACTTCACTGACTTGCAAATTAATTTAGCAAGAGATGCAACAATGCTGGAAAAACTTTTAACAAATCTCTGATAATAACCAACTTGATTAAAAGCACTATAATCCGTCATAGTAGTACTCGGCCTTAGCTAATCTATTATTTACCCCAACATTTGCAGAGTTCACAAAAATTTAATCTACACAAATGATACATTGTTTTTCATACTCTTATTCTCCTAAAGAATATTCAACACTCCTCTGGTATGTTGGGTATGCTCCTCTTTATTGTTAGAAACTTGGAATATATTAAAATATCATATATGAATATTTAGCGGTGCATAAACTAGTTTATCAAATTACAACAAAAACAATATCTAGCCGTGTATATGACACATATATCAACTTTCTCACAAACTTTTGATATTGAACTATATTCACTATATCACATTCCTTTCATTTCCCAATTTTTTATTGGATTCAATTGAGGTATTAACAGGTCTACAACCATCCACAGTTTTCTTGAAGACCAATAACAACAATTTTTGAGCAACCTCCATGTTTAGGAAATATCTCAGTGAGAATTATGTCGTCCACATACACAATCCGTATGATTATTTTTTCGTCTTATGAATGTCTAAAAAATATTTTATGTTCTTTTTATCCTTGAGTGTATCCCTAATTTTGAACAAACAAAGTATATTGCTCAAACTAAGTTTTTGGTGATTGCTTAAACCTGTATATAACTTTATTTTGTTTATATATCTTCGTGCCAAACTTTTTGCTAAGTTCTGAAGGATCATCCATATATACCTTTTTTTCCCTAAGTCTCCATTGAGAAAGTCATTTTTTATATCCAATTATTGTAGGGGAGAAACAAGATTAGTTGCAAGTGACAGAAAATTTTTTATTGAGTTTTGTTTTACGATTAGAGACAAATGTCTCTAAGTAATCAATGCCATAGATCTGTGTGAATCCCCTGGCAATCAATTAAGTCTTTATTTTGAGTATCCTTTGACACAAGCAGACAATGCCAAATGATACCAAGTTTAAATTTCTTTTTTTATTTTTTCTTTATTAGTCGTTATAGGATCATAAAATCACGAAATGCTACTATAGAAAGTTTTGAATTGTCTTCACTAACCTACTTTCTTCTAATTTAATGTTAGCTTGAATTTTAAGGTTTAATATTGAAGGTTAGAGAACTATTTTATGAATCTTTGTTTTGGAAAAGATCCTGAAAAGTAATAGCCAAATTTTTATTTTGTTCCCCATTTGAAGATAAGTGTGAAATAAAGTTATAATTTAATTAAGTTGATATCCATGGTAAGAAATATTTTTTAGAAATGGGATCAAAATATTTATATCCCTTTTTGAGTGGGAGTACAACCAACAAAGAAATATTTTTTGGCTTATGATTCAAGTTTCTTTTGATTATGACTATAAATATGGACGAGAGAATAGTAAAAAAGAAGAAACTGATTTGTTAGATAAATTTTATGGAAAATATCAATAAATATTTCAAAGTTTAAAACCTTATTTGGTGTTCCATTTTTGAAGAATATCGTAGTAAGAATGACTTCATCTTAAAAGTATTCCACACTTGATTGGCAAAAAATAATGATTAAACAACTTTCAATAAGTGTTTATTTTTTGTCAGTCATACTATTTTATTGTGAGGTGTCGATACAAGAGTTTTGATTAATTATTTTTTTTTGGAGAAAAATTAATCGAAATATTTTTGAAATATTTTAAGTCATTATTACTTCATAATATTTTATTTTTTTTTGAAATTGTGTTTGCTCCATGGTGATTTTTTTAAAATTATTTTCGTTTCTGATTTTTCTTTCATTAAATAAACCAACTTAATTTTGTGTGAACTTCAATAAATGTCACAAATTATTTTTTACCAGAATATATAACCATTTTCTAGGACGCCAAATATTACTATGAATTAGAGTAAATGATGTAGTTAGTCGCACGCTAATGCTTAATAAACTGACAAACTTCACATTGAAAAAAAGACATTTTTATTACAAAATAAATTGGGAAATAAATATTTTAAATAGTAAATATTATGATGACATAACTTATACCGTCATTACCTAATATCATTATTTTTGGAAAGAAAAATATATTTTAAATAAGTACTTCGATATTGTCCATTTGAGTCAAGTCTATCGTCAAAATAATATAGTTCATCTTTTCCTCTCGCACTGCCCATCTTTCTCTTAGCGGTCAATTTCTAAAACTCACACTAAGAAAAGTGGAAATTTGCTTGACACTAATGGTCATAGTTATAGTTACTAGTGGACAAAAAGTTACATGTAAATGGGAACATGGAGCACATCACAAGAGGTTAACAATGTGGTGCGTCTGATAGTTGTTATCCCGACAATTATCATGTAATAACTGAAATTTTAATAATAATAATAATAATAAAAAAAATAATAATAATTTGAATGGAAGCATCTTTTCAGTTACAACTTAAAGAGTCGTATATCTTTTCTTTTCAAACTAATAAAACTGAGACAGAGTGAGAGATGAAGCCATAGAAGGAGAAGAGAAGAAGAAGAGGAAGAAGAAAAGGAAGACACCATATGCATCTGTTAATGTCTCGACGCTTGTGTGGCTGAAGGAGGAGACGAAGTCGTGTGTGAAATGGAGAATCGACCTGATAAACCCTAGTCGAGCGCTCTCATACGAAGCAAGAGCTTGCAGGTTTGAGCAGAAGCTTGCTAGTTCGAGCATAGGAGAAGGTAAAGCTTTCGTGCACGAGGAATGGGAAGCCTCAGTCGAGGCCTAGTGACTTGTCTGCGGGTGAAAGAAGGGAGGTCGGGCGGTGTCGGCGTTTAAAAGGGGGGAAGTTACGTTTGGGGGTCGCCCGTAAGAAGCTGTCGGCCGCCGGAATCGAAATCCCGTCGCCCGCTTCGGAAGGACTCTTTAATTTACATATATATATATAATTTTAGAAAAATATGAAATCAAACTGACCTCATATTTTCCATAGTTTAAATGAAAGAGCACTCAACCTCAAATCATGTATCTACCCCGAGGGATAAACACAAGACTTGAGGGTGAGGCTCGATCAAATAAACTAAGAAAGATATGACATCCGTTTGGGTCTGC
>NEWO01004045.1:2897-14887 GCA_003013225.1 Phalaenopsis aphrodite
TAGGTTTGATTTGGGTGAAGCTCCATAGAGGTGGCTCTCAGTTTGGCCATTTTCCAGCCACTAGGCCGGACGATCAGCCAGGGGGAGGTGGCTAGGTGCTCAGGGCATCCAGAGGAATCTATCACAACAATTTAATGCAAATGTGCTTTGATTTGACAAGGATATCTTAAGCATGTGTATTTTTGAGAATAAGATCACTTAATTTGGGGGGCCCTTGGTCCATGGCTTAGTTTAGGTGGTTAGATGGGCTTTTGCTCAGTCTTAGGGGTCAACTAATGGCCGAGGTGGAGTTAATTTGGTTGTTTTAGGGTGGTTGGGTCACATTTAGTGCATGGGTCCAAGTGGGTGCAAATGATCAAGCCTTGGGTTTGGTCTAGGATAGCCATGTCAATTAGCCTAAATAAATGTTTCATTTGGTGTGGATGATCATAATGAACAACTTTGGTGAAGGATGGAAGTGGTTTTGAGCTCAATTGAATGGTCAATTTGAGGGAATTTTGAATTTTAATCGATTTGGTTATGTTGGATCAGGCTTGGGTCTAGATTGGGCTAGCCTTGGGCTAATTCCAAATTGATTATTTTAAATGGTCAATATGGATCCCATGAAGAGTTTTGAATATTAATTTGATGCCAATTTAGGGGTTAAAGCAACCAATTGGGTGAAATTTGGGAACTGAGCTAATTTGGGGCTGAATTTAGGAATTTTGGATTTAAGCCAAAATCAAATAGATTTGAGGCTTCACCAAGGCCAATTAATGGTTGATTTTGATGTGTATGAATGTTATAAAGATTTTGCAACATTAATTGAGGTCAATTGACTAGGCTATGGGTTCAATTTGGTGAGATTAGGTCATGTGACCAAAATCGGGGGTTTAACCTATACCAAAATTTGGCTAAAATCATTGGCAAATTAAGTTTGTATTTGGTCTAGTTTGGTCATATCAAAAGTGAATTTGAGTTTAGGATTGAAATTGTGGTAAATTGAGACCAATTTGATAGACATTTGGGGTAATTTGGGGAAAATATGAGCCTTTAAAGAACAATTTGGGGGTTTTGATCAAAGATGGTCAAATTGGCCAAATTGGGTTATGTGTTAGTTAAGGAAAATGAAATTAGGAATATTTGGGAGGTTTTGGGAATTTTTAGAATTTTGGGTCCAAGAGGGGTATTTTGGTAATTTGGTCAATTTGGGGATTTTGGGTAATTTGGGTGTTTTCAAGGTGTTTGAAATGATTTTTTAACAAGTTTGGGTATTTTTGCTAGATTTGGAGATTTTGGCCAAATTTTGGGTTTCAAGGGTATCTGGGTAGTTTGGGGAATTTGGGGGCAAAAGGCTAGGTTGGGTATCTTAGTAGAGTTGGATTACCAACCATCATTAATAAGTCATGGACCAATGGAAACCCCATTTTGGGTCCTCTATGTAGTGTTCTTAGCTAAACCCTAGCCTAGGGCTAATGGGTTTAGGGGACCACCTACAGGAGTCTCCCAAAAGTATCAAGGGACCAAAGCCTAGAAGTTCTGGTTTAGGGTAGTGAGTGATTGTGAATGCAAGTGAGTGCCTTAGCCTTAGACCAACACCAGGGTCAACCCTAAGGTCCAGCAGTCCTAAGGGTGACTCATCTTGAGTTTCCCCCATAGTGACACCATCTACTAAGTGCTAGAGGTTAGGACCAATATGAGAAACTTCAAGTTGAGTAGAGAAGAGTTTGAAATTTCTAATGGTGAGGGCTCCATGTCTAGTTTTCTAAGAATAGTCAATAGGAAAGTCCTATGGATAGACCTTAGGCTACTAATAAGGAGAAACTGAACCTCAACCAAAAGTGAGGTCAACATGTGCTTAAGTATACCTTAAACCTAAATTGAGTCTAACCCTAATTAGACTTAGGTTGCATTTAGCGCAGCTTATTTGCCGCGTCTGTGTTTTCAAACGCAGCCTATTTATTGTGTCTAAATTTTCAAAATGCCGCCATGACATTTGTTTTTAGCGTGTACAATGCGTTTCGCGATAAGCTGTTTTCATTTTATATTAAACGCTCGTCGCGGGTTCCATCCTGTGGCCCGTGTTCGGAGAAGAGACTTTACGCCTCTACCCTTCCATGCCCTCTCGCACATCCCTCATCCCGAGCTGATCCTCTCCTCTGCTAGCTTCAATCGCTTCGAAAACTCCCCTCTCACAGTGAAGCATCGATGGGACTAGCAGCTAGTGACAAAAATGGAGTTCGCGAGACTTGCGGATTTACGCACGGAACATGTTTTTCTCTTTCTTTCCTCCTTTCCTCCAATACAGAACAACTCCTTTGTTTACTATTATCTATTTTGGGTATTCCTGTAAGGGTAGAGAGATGGCAAGCAAATTCAACGATTGGTCAGCGAAGTGAGCACCGACGATGTGGTGGCGAGGCTACGTGAGAGCTTTTCATCAAGGAAGACGAGGTGCTATGAGTGGAGGGCGGCTCAGTTGAAGGGCAACATGAGGATTATCGATGAAAAGAGGAAAACATTATCTAAGCGCCGGATGAAGCCTGAGAAGGCAACGAGCTCTGGGATTAGGGCTAGCGTTTTTTAATAAGAGAGAAATTGTTTATATATTTTCTTCTTTTTTTCTGACACAATTTTCCCCTCATCAGCAGAGACTGTGCCAGAGCCCCTTGGTGTTGTGTTGGTTATTTGTACTTTGAATTATCCATTTTTATGTAAATTGGTCCACTTTTTAATATCTAAATTGAATTAAATTGGTTATGGAATTATATCTTATAACAATTTATGATTCTTTTAGTTTTGACCATATCTTGGTTTTCTTCTTATTTTCCTCCTCAAAAGCATATCTTATCTATTTCTTGCATTGCAACTCATTAATATAGATCAATCTTAGCACTACATGCATCTAATAGGAATATTTTTCGGTGGTTTGTATGTGTAGAATGAGTCTAAAGAGGGTTAATTCGTTCTAAAATATCTAACATGTATACATTGTCGTTTTGTTGAGAAAATTACAAATTCTGCGTGACAGATTGTTCATTTAACTAAAAAAATTTGCAAATAAGTTGTTTACAAAACACACAAACCAAAGAACTAAACAACTTATCCAGAATAGTGGCAGAATGGTCATTTATCCAGAATTAGCTATTTTCCAAACGCACAAACCAAACAACCAACCAGTTTATCCGGATCAGCTGCTCATCAGCAGATTGTCAGGATAAGCTGCTTATCAGCATAAGTTGGATAATCTACAGTTGGCCCAAACATACCTTTAATTAAACCTTAATCTTTACCTACATTAAGCCTAAATATACCTTGAACAATAATTAAGTATAACCCTAATTAGACTTAATTAAACCTTAAGCCTTACATAAATTAGGCTTAAGCAACCCTAAACCCTAATTAAGTCTACACCACGTTAGATTTAGGGTCTGTTTGGGGCAGCTGCAGCTTATCTAGATTTTGCAGATAAGCAGCTTATCCTGATAAACTGCTGATGAGCAGCTAATCCGGATAAGTTGTCTGGCTGTTTGGTTTGTGCGTCTGGAAAACAACTGATTCTAGAGAATTGACCATTATGCCACTGTTCTGAATATGTTTTTTAGCAGTTTGGTTAGTGTGTTTTGTAAACAGTTTATTTGTTAATTTTTTTAGTTTTATGAATAATATGTGTAACAAAATTTGTTATTTTCTCAACAAAATTAAAGATCATTGTTAAGACAAGAAAATACAAAAAAGTGGAGTTACATTTATATAACTAAAATATATATGATCACATCAAACGAATATGTTACACATACAAAAGTTAAATGCACATGCACATACTACTACAGAGTATAATGAGAGCTCATAAAAAAGAAAAAATAACATGTTAAAATGACAAGTAAAAAAATTATAATGTTAACTTTATAATGTAGCAGCATATCACGACCCATGCTACCCAGCTCTGACACTGTAGAACCCTGAGCAAGTTTGTCCGATTGAGATACCGTAGAAATAGAAGCACTCAAACCAGATGCGGTGTTCTGAAATGTTGATATCGACAAACTCCGAGCCGGGGTGTAAATCTGGGATATCATAGAAACAGACTCCCTGTCAGCCCACCTGAAGAAACTGTAGTCCTCTTATCGTTGTTCTCACCACGGGCACCTATAAAATTGCCTCCCGTAGCTATGTGGCTGGCGTGATGTGAGTAGCAAGGATGGTAGACTGCACCAAAACATCACTTTCTAGGACTTCCTTGAATATCTGGAACTCATCATCCTGCAGTTACTAAAAATAGAATAGATTAGTGAAAATTTTTAGGAAATATAGAAAAAATACTTACCGAAGTATGGAGGTAGCGGTTACCGACAACAAATTTATGTGGCCATCTAAACTGCTCCACCGATATAGAGTTTACATATTAATGCATACATGTTGAAAGGAAAGCTTGGATATTAGATATGTAAATACATCTATATGGGATGCATATAAATGCATAATGTTGAAAGGAGGGCCATTAAAGTTACTGCTCAAATGCTCAAATGCTAATATTCAAAATAGTTACTGCTCAAATGCTGCAGCGGTTGCCCTAAAAAAGGGCCATCCAAGGTACTTCAAATACAGGCACCATCCATCTAGTCTTATCCATTCTCCAAAATCACCAACAATGGTTAAGCTATACTGTTAAGATAATACAAAAACCTTGATTTCAAACAACAGAAACTCTAAATTCCTACAAAAGTGATAATTCCTATAATTTCAATATAATTTCTAACTATCAAGAAACCAAATGAATCCTCACTCATCTGAAATTTATCAGACCCAAGAAGCCTTTGTGATTCTCCCCCATAATGCCATTTGAAATGCACAAGAAACCCTGTTATAAATAAAGTTTTTTATGCTGAGGAAACGACAAGGTTACAGGTATAATAGCTATTTATTGGCAAGTATCATAGCTCAACCACCATATTGAACATCTGTGATTCTCCCCCAACTTTGCATCCCCACAATTTCAATAGAAAATACATTTCTTAACAAATTTTCATTTATCACAGTCTGTCATAACTTATTGCTTTTTTAGGAAACCAAAAAGATCATTTGAGAAGATACATTTCAGAAAATGATGTTTAATAGAATCCTCTTATCTAATGCATAAAATACAACAAACGTCTAGATGGATAGGCTAATGTTGTTAGCTATTTGCTCTCTCAAAGTCGCCATCGCTGAAGCACCTTCTCCATCTGGGGTGTGTGATTCTATAGAATCAAATTCGACTTGTGGGATGGTACGTCCAACATGGTTTTCAAATATCTCGGGTGGTATTTGAAATAAATTTCCTTCTACAATGGAAAATTTTGCATATGTTGTTACATCACCAGTAAACATACCATCCAACTTATCCTCTAAAGCTGGTTCAATGCCAGTCAATTTGAATTTTTTTGTCGCTGACACTATCTGTAACAACAAAAAAATTGTAATCAATATTCAAAACATTTGACTCTCAAAATACGATGAAGTAGTGATGTAATACCTCTAACTTTTCTGCCCACCATTCCTCAGGTGCGCCAATTGTCCGTTTTAGCGGATCTCATCCCAATCTAGTTGATCCTCTTTTGAGCTCTTTCCATAGTTTACAGTCTTTTTTTAGCTGATCCCATCTGTTTTTTAGTTTCATTTGATCGTAATCCCTTCTATTTATTTCCTTGAATTTAGTCATGAGATTATGCCAACCTTCATTATTAAAATAAGTAGTGGGTCGATTTCCTAATTCGACCTCCCTCAGACATAGATCACAAAAAATATTAGTAGTCTCTCTATCCCACATAGCTGATGATCCAGACTCTTTAGATATTGATATAATTGTGGACTTTTGTACTAGTGTAGGACAATCAACTGCAATACAACATTTTTGTCACTCTAACTCAACTTCTTAAGGGAAAAAAATCCTTCAAAGAGATACACAGATTACTATTTTCAATAACTATTTTTATGCAAAGAGATACATTAGCAATAAATATATAAATATATATTCAACATCGACGTCAATTTTGAGTTATTAACAAGACTGATTAGAGATTCAAATAAGGTGACATTTGGTTGGCATACGACAAGTCTAGAGCAACTTTCCCAATTCCCATATATTTGTATTTTTTCAAATAACCAAACAGGCTTATGATTGATGTTTTGAACGCAAAATTAAACAAAATTTCATTTGCTAAAACCTTCTAATGGAAAACAACAAGTAACCCTAAACGCATAGCAACCATAGGATACTTCATTGAACAACCATAGCATCATCCAAATGGCAATTTCAAAACATAAATAGTTGTATCACAGTAACCTTATAAGAACTTAAGAACTTCACAGTAACCATAGCATTATCCAACTGGCAATATCACAACAGAAATAATTGTGACCATAAGAACCTTCAAAACAGAAATATTTGTCACATTTCTGGCATTATTATTGATCAAATATGGGAGCATATTTCTCAAAAATCTAGTAGATCTCGCACATCAAAACCCTAAAAGAATTGCTTCCTACTGAAGAAAATGTAAAAGGTCTTCTTTCGTATGGATCTAACAGTAATCATGAACCAGAAATAGTTAAATCACACGAGAATGCCATGAAAACCTTATAACCGCACGAAAAAATACACAGCAGTATACGATACGGAGAGGAAAAACTCAAAAATCACAAATAAGAAGAAGAAGAAGGAGATCAGGGTGCATGAATTTTTTTTACCACTATATGTCTTCTTCTCGGGTGGCTAGGGCACGCTCGATCGAATGAATAATGGGGAAATCGAAAATGATTCGAAGAAGAACAAGCACGATCGACTGAAAATGCAAAGACGAGAAGAGGAAGGAGATGGGTGCACGATTTCCTTTACCACTCTCCGATTCTTCTCGGGTAGCTAAGGCACGATCACACGAGAGCGAAGAATAGGGCCGAGAGCAGTGTGAGGGCAACAGAGGAAAATGGTCTGGGAAAAACGCAATCTGTGGCTATAGGCCCACGTGTAGTGTTTACACTAAACATCGAAATAGAGGTTTTAAAATTGCACTTAAAACGTGTTTACCAAACATTAAGGTGGCGTTCTAAAAAACGCCGCCACAATTTTAAGCTGCCCCAAACGGGGCCTTAATTAATACCTGATTTTGAGAGATTGAGCGGAGTTGCACGAGGCAAGAAAGAAATATTTAATAAAAGGCATTTCAGCCTTGCATGGTGGAGATTGTTCGGGCTTTAAAAAATTTGGAAATACGCACGAACCAAATAGGTCAACAGCTTATCCAGAATAGAGGTAGATTGGTCATTTCTCCAGAATCATCTATTCTTAAAACGCACTAACCAAACAGTTAGAGATTATCCAGATCAGCTGCCCATCAGTAGATTATCAGGATAAGCTACTTATCAGCAGAAACTGGATAAGCTGCAGCTGCCCCAAACAGTCCCTTACTTAAATTAGACTTAAGTAACATAATCCTTAATTAATCTAAATACAATAGATTTAATTATCCCTTTAACATTATTTAAATCAGGCTTAATTAAGTCTAAAATATATCAAACTTAATTAGCCTAAACTCTTAGGTTTAATCCACATTGGACATAACCCAAACCTATAGTTTCAACCAAAATTGAACCTAAGTAACCTAAACTTCAAGTCTAACTTACATTAGACTTAAGCAAACTTCCTTAGGTCCAACCTACATCAGACCTAAACTCTAAGTCTAATCTATATAAGTTTTACCTAGTCTTCTTTAGGTCCAACCTACATTGTACCTAAACCTTAAGTATAACCTACATTAGACTTAACCAAAGTTCCTTAGGTCCAACCTACATCTGACTGAAACTCTAAGTCTAACCTACATTAGACTTAGCTAATCTTCATTAGGTCCAACCTACGTCAGACCTAAACCCTTAGTCTAACCTACAATAGACTTAACAAATTTTCCTTAGGTCCAACCTACATCGGATCTAAACTTTAATTCTAGTATGCAAGTTCAAGTTAAAAAATGGACACAAAGCTGATGATTCAATTTACATCTAAATTCGACCCACATACCTACCGACATAAAATGCAAAAGTGACCAAACATAAAATTCATATCAAAATACGAACAACTTAAAATGTACCTTAAAAGACATTAAAACTTAAACTTCACCATAAAATGTAACTTGGTTTGAGAAGATATTTTGGAGGAGGCAACTCATGGTTGCTAACAAAATATCTTCCAGTCACTTGTGACTAATCAAACCACAAACATAATAACCCATGACGATGGAGTCATGGGATCCTGATCGGATCATCCCAAATAAAAATAAAAATAAATAAATAAATGAGAAAACTTAGTTGGCTAATAAATCATAAAAAATATAAAATTTTTCAACCATTAAAATCTGAAAAAGACACTAAAACTTAAATTGAACCTTAATGAATAAAGATCACCGAATGCAGCTTGAACCCTAGTGTTCAGATCTACAAAGAAGTCTTAGACAATGAAATCTGTGGTTGATGATACACCAAAATAATATACCATTTTAGTACTTATTTTATACATATTTTTGGTGATATTGCACTTTAAAAAAAGATATTTTGTGTATTTCTGTTGCAGATATATCATTTTTAGACATTTGGAGCCAAAATGGCAAAAAAGGATGAAATTCGGAGCCAAAATAGCTAATTTTGGGAGTCTGGCTCATCATGCGCAA
The DNA here is from genome assembly GCA_003013225.1 of Phalaenopsis aphrodite. Classification (NCBI taxonomy): domain Eukaryota; kingdom Viridiplantae; phylum Streptophyta; class Magnoliopsida; order Asparagales; family Orchidaceae; genus Phalaenopsis; species Phalaenopsis aphrodite. The sequence continues at coordinate 11,576 of NEWO01004045.1, forward strand.
GATGGGCGCATCATGCGCCAAAATCCATAGAGTTGGCGCATGATGTGCCAGATCAGCGCATGATGTGCTAGAGATGACTTTTTCAAATTAAGGCGGTTTGAGACAAATTTTACGCGAATTTTCAAATGGACACTTGTTCTACACACCTCTTGGAGTAATTCAATGCATTTAGACACTTTGGAAGGTTCTTTTATGAAGGGATATAACTCTTGGATCAAATGACACATCTTTTGAATTAAAAAGAGTTAAATTTTGGAGGAAATTTTAAATTCTTTTTCAAAGGAGACATCCTAAAATAAAAGAAAAAGACTTCATAGAGTTGAGAAAGGCTTTTGTGTGTGACGTGAGGGAGAGAGAAAAAGTGGCGTGAGTTAGAGAGAGAGAGAAGAGGAGATTTTCTTCTAGGTTGTATGAGGAGAGGGAATGTGAGAGATTTCTTCTTCATTGCACTTCTAAGAGAGAATTAGGAGTGATTGTAAAGAGGGAAATGCTTGAAGAGAACTTATAGGAATTTTTTTGGGAAGGATTGTGAGATAAGTTGTATTTTTATTTCTTTTGCTTTGTAAACTTGTTTTTTATATATGAAATTCGTGTTTTGTCATATCCTTCTCATGAATTTTGAGTAGCTTCTTTATCATTCCCTCTACTTTGAAGATATGATTTAGTGAAGAATAGATTTTGTTTTCCACGGTTTTAAATGATAATAATTTGTGATGATTTGAACTTCAATCTTCATTTACTTTTCAAACTGACCAATTGAAATGTTAAAACTTGTTGAGTAAATGAGATATGATTTCTACAACATAGGAAGATCACATTTGATTTCATGGGAGAGTATGTCATCCATGGGATTGGGTGTAAATAAATAGGGAAATCTACTTTGTTGGATGCAGAATTAAAGATTTTAAGGTGACAGATTAAAACCCTCAATTTGGTTCAGTTGATTGGAAACTAATGTGAGATTGTTAGCCCTCAGGGGAGGGAGTAGCGGGCGATATAGAGTGGCAGTCGGTATCCTCTTAACCTAACCACAGAATTAGGGACCAAACTCTGGATTAGTCAGTGTTCTTTGTAGCACTCGGAAGAGGGTAAAGAATAGAATTGCTCATATTTGGCACAAAACAGTTTATATATATATTTTTTCAAATAATTTCAATTTCTTCACAAACCATATACTTATTGAAAAAGGGAATGATGCTTTTTTAAATTTGAACTTTTCGTCACAAAAAAAAACTTTGTTTAAATTTTGCAATTTTACTTTTAAAAGTTTAGCATTTAGTTTAGTTAATTTCTATAGTCTTGCATCTGCATTTTAATTAGAATTCATCTAAGTAGTCAATTTTCAAACTTTCCACTTTACTTTTATTTATTTTTTGTTTTTGATATAAAATAATTTTCATAATTTACTTTAGGATTTTCCAGCTTCCCTGTGGGATCGATATCTAGGACTCCATTAGAGCCCTTTATTACTTAAGCGATACGTATACTTGCGTTAATATAAAAGAGATTTTACAGTTTAAAATGTGTTTTAAAAGATAAATTATTTTTATAAAAAATATTTTTGTTCGGATTATATTGCATATTTATTATAAATTTGTCAGTATCAAGTTTTTGACACCGTTGAGTGGTGTCAATTTCTTAAATATTTGCATATACAAAATATCGTATATGTTGCTAACAAGAATCTTTCGGTCCGAGTCTAAACACCTTTTGGACTAAGTATATCTGAATACCCCGACAACCCTAGGACAACGAAGTCATAGACATCTTAATCGGGTTGTCTAAAAATTATTCAACCAACTAAATTAATAAATTAAAACATAAATTCAAGTTAATTTTGTTTTGTAGGATTGCTGAAGACACAAGGCAAGTTATGCTTTAGATTTACTTTGCATGTTATTAGGGTGTGCTAACTCAATTTTACATGGTCGACATTAAAACTAGAATGGTGAATCTCAAAACAACAAAACAAAATGACATCAATGTGGAAAAAGGACAACAACAAAATACAACTACAATAATAAAATAAAATTGACAAAAATAAAATAAAATGACAAAACAAAATTTTTAGGGTAGTATCGAATTTTTTGAAATCTATTACCCTTAGGATTGAACATTGACGTTTCTTTCCTTGACCTTGACACTTAAAACTTCTTCAATAACAAATGTTAACCTTAATCGAGAGTTTTCTTAAGTAGTTTTAAATACTTAAGATGTAATTAATTATAGGAGCTTGTTCTTATAGGAGATTGAGAAATCTGGAATAGGTATTATACCTAAATCTCTGGTTATGAGATTTTCATATGGTTTTCATTGTATGAATATGTTAGAAGTCAAAAACTTCAGAGTTCTCTCTACAATGTTTATTATAATGAAGTTAGCCCAACATTCCCCTTTGTCTATTTTCATTTGCCCATTTCCTCCTTCTCCGAGTTTCTTAAGATCTTAAGGTCATTCGTATAATCTGAGAGACTAAATTATTTGGAGTATAGGGTAGTAAAATATATAAACAGAGTGGCGACTCCTTCCTAAAAATGATGCCAACAAACCAACGACATGGGGACGATCACAAAGAATTGGCGAAGACGGCAGCGACAGGCCCGACGACAACAAATATGTGTGGGCCTATTTCCCAGTTCAAACTCCTTAAGACTGAGGTCGCAAAATTTGAGTTTGGCTTCCTTATCCCATGGACCGACTTCTTTAGTCTTAACCGTCTTATTACTAGCATAGAAAAAGTAAAACATAAATATTGTGTTACTAGCATAGAAAAATACTTGCCACACCTTCACACACAACCAAAATTCACACAGAACTAACATAGCCACAAACCATGACCACAATCCCCACAACACAACCCAAAACACAACCACAGCCTCCATACAAAGTCATAGCCTCCACACAGAAACACAACCTCCACACAGAACGACAACCTCCACACACAACCACAATCAGCACACATAACCACACCCACCTCTACACAAAGGCACAGCCTCCACAAAAACCCACTCTCACTACAACCACCTCCACAGAGAACCACAACCTCTACACACAAACATAACCTCCACACACAACCACAACCATAACAGAGCTCAGAGCAACTAAAACCATCACAAACATAAAATGTCAAAAAAATATAATGGTAGATATTACCGTGGGTTGAGGGAGAGGAAATGAATTAATCAGAGCTAAAGAGCAAATGGAATAGAGATAATAAAGTAACCACCAAGCCTTGTCAATAGAATCACGGATCAGAGAGGAGGTGAGCAGAGATCTTACCCTTAGGGCACGAGAGACGGGAGAGCGGGCCAC